>WSTK01000607.1:0-20056 GCA_019616945.1 Ceratobasidium sp. 414
GACAAGGCAGAGCGACGGGTGGGCGATCAGCACAAATACATCACGCACGGGTTGTTCACTCACAGGCTGAGACAAGGTAGAGCGATGGGTGGGCGATCAGCACAAATACGTCATGCACGAGTTGTTCACTCACATACTGAGACGGGGCAGAGCGGCGGGTAGGTGATCGGCACAAATACATCACGCACGGGTTGTTCACTCACGGGCTGGGACAAGGCAGAGCGACGGGTGAGCGGATCAGATTTCGCATGAGCGAGTGGTAAACTCACACGCTGCACCAAACCGATCCGCCAATTTCAGAGTCGGGAGTTGCGCGAGTTACTTTCATACGTACACGCTACTCGCAGCGTGCGATCAGCTTCACAGAGGCACTCAGGAGCTCGCAAGTACCTTCTGCATCACTTGTAGGGTTAGCATCAACCCGTACCACCCCACGCTCATTTAATTACTTACTCTCTATACAACATGTTTGCCACAATGGCGTCAGTACAGCCATGTCATTGGTATTTTGCGACAGACCCACAATCTGCGGTACGACAGGATCCCCATGTTAACTCTCGTCAACAACACCAAACACGCCACATACCCATTCTCCAAACGGTTTCCGAACTTCGGGCTTCACATACGAGTTTCATCGGTCACCGTGTCATCTGGCGGTTGTCTACGATCTCGCTTGCTCACTCTTCCTTTGATCTGCTCATGCTCCTGTAAGAAATGGGGTTAGCGCTGTGCCGTGTTATTGCCATCGAGGGCTTACCTCCTGGTTTGTGGAGAGGGTGTCAGTACTGAATCATGTATGTGGCAGCAGGTGGACTTACAACTAGCTCTCCGAAGTCGAACCTTGCCCACCATACATCGTCCATCTTGGTTATTGTCGGCGTCGAGGGTAGATAACATCTGGTCACGTGCTGGAATATTTGCAGACTGCTGTGCTTACGTCACACCCCCAAATCAAGAACTGTCTTGGCATCAGGGCCGTGCTCAGGGTCCTGATGTGCCACTCACCACCATTCGAAATTCGCTTTGATACCACTACTATCCTTCGGACAACGCATTGGAGGGAGCGGGACCCCGACTTGGTCGATCCGGCATCTGCATTTGATTGTCCTGCCTCTGGCAAGCCGGGCATCTGTTCCCTCACATCCTCTCACAATTTCGAGCCCCGTGCTCCTAGCCACTAGGCGGGCATAAATACGCCTATTTTCCAACGCGATCACTCATCTACTCGTCCATGCGCTAATCCATCCGTCTCGCGGCGATAGGCTTTGCGCTCGCCACTCGCGCTTCTGCCAATCCATTCGCTCTACCTTCAAACTTTCATACACTTGCTCCACGTTCCATAAATAATGCCTAGGCGCCATGCGAAGAAGACGATAGCAGGCAGTGTGTCGGTTCGAGGTCCCGCTCGACTACCAGAATGAATCAGCGGGCAAAGCGTCGCTCGCTGTCGCCCGATATCCAGCCACGAAGCAGCCAAAGATCGGAACATTGTTTCTCAACACCGGTGGCCCAGGTGAGTCTCCCTGCTTCGCCTTTGAACAGGAAAGATTGAAATCTGTTAGGTGGAGTGGCGTAGAACTCATACTTGGCGGCAATGGTGACAAAATCATGGAGACCGTCAGTGGGCAGTACGATCTCGTTAGTAAGTGCTGACCCATTCGTTTGAATACGCACAGACTGATAACTTGGATACCAGGTTGGGACCCCCGCGGTGTCGGCCTGAGCGAACCTCAACCCGGATGTTTCACGACTAGAACCGAAGAAAACGCGTTCGGGAACGGCAGCATCGCTCGTGTTGGAATAGCAGCACGTGGAGATTTCACAGATCAAGCCGACCTGGACGCATCCTACGCACAGGTTCCTTCGGTCGACAAATTGCTCACCGAGTTTGGAGAACGGTGCCAGGAGCAGAGCCCGGGTGTGCTTCCATATGTCGGGACGACGGCTACGGTGCGGGATATGGTTGCGTAGCATGATTTTTCGGAGGGGCCGAATAAACCAGTTAATTTTGGTGGGCTTTCGTAAGCCCAATCGATAAAGCTTGGGCTTGGTGTGTTAAATGGCCTTTGGCAGGTACAGGACTATTGCCGGCATTTACTTCGTGAACAGTTGGTGCACCATTGCCCTAAACTAATTACCTCTACGACGCCAGTGTTCCCTGATCGTGTAGGACGAGTTGTTCTTGATGGTGTTTCCGACCCGCTATACTGGGCAAACAAGCCACCACACGAGGTACGTCTACAATGCATATCCCTCTCCCCTTCGTCTGAACACCACCCCGGAAATGGCAGAAATGGGCTGTCAACGTAGAGTCCACTGACGAAGCTCTCACTGGGTCGTCTCTGCTTGCGCCGCGGCACGCCCGGGGAATTGCGCGCTCGCGACACGTAATTCGACGGCAGATAGCTTGAGGGAGGGCATTCGTCAGTTGATCGATGTGAGTCGCAGTTGGAGCATAAGCATTGCGTAATTTCAATGATTGATTTTTGTCATTATGTAGTTTGTTTATGATTCTAGGAAGAAGTATGGCCCTGCAGCGAGTATCAGCTCGGCCGACCTTCGAGGTGACATTATTATGTTAGTTTAAATTTTTTCGCTCTGACCGGAATTCAATCTACAGAATTCACACACCAAGGAATGTACTCGCCAACAAGATGGCCTATGCTGGCGACAAGGCTCAATAGAATCCGAGAACAACTAATCAATGCCACGTCTACCCCCAGCAAACGCTCCTTTGACCTCTCATATTCGCCCAAGAACACCAAACGACAGACTAGGCCGGACCCATCAGACCCACCGTTCAATTACGACATCCACGCGGTTACTTGTGCCGATGCTGTTGATCCTGGAAACACGACGACCCAGATGGTGTTTGATGAGATTGTGAGAGTAACGCGGGAAGTGAGCCCGATGTGTGAGTCGTCTCTATGTCCATGACGCGATGTTTTGTTTGTTAATCGGTTGTGTTAGTTGGTCCCATGTGGAATATTGTACGTGGTTTTAGTGATTTGGGTGTGAGTTGGGCTGATTAGGTATAACTCGATGCCAGGCTGGGTTTGTTTGTCATAAATGGCCAGTTTGGGCGGTGGAGCGGTATACGGGGCCATGGAACAAGAAGCTATCTAACCCAATTCTTGTTATAGGTGCATCCCGTTTGGCTTATTGCATTTGCTAGCCTGGTGTTGATTATTTGATTTGTCACAGGGAACGAGGCGGATCCAATCACCCCTTACAAGAACGCTAAGAGTGTTGCTGACGCGCTGGGAGAGTCTGCTGTGCTCATCGAACAGGATGACTATGGTGTAAGTGTAGCTACCTTTTTCCGAAACCCGATTCGTTGACGGATGTGTATTGGTTGATTAGCATGTATCGTTGGCTATGAAAAGCAATTGGTTAGTTCGTTCCCTTCGAATTGATGTGCAAGTTGTTCACATTTGCAATTAGACGTTTGCGGCTTTGAACAACTACTTCTTGAATAACAGGTTACCCTCGGCCGACCAATTCTGCGGAGTGAACTAACGCCTGATTCGACTCTTTTGGCTTGGACTTGATGTAATATCATTTTCAGACCAACCAGGTGTTGTTCCCCGGAAGGGTAGCCTATCGGCCCTTTCCGGCTCCGGCTCCAGCCACCTCGTCACGTCTAACTCTAGCAACCTCCTGGAGGCGGCTCGAACCCGCGGCAACCAACTTTTCATCGCCGTTATTGCTCTCGCGTGCGCCACTGGCCTGCTCTTGACATTCCTCATTGGGTCATTTGTCCTCGGGCGGAAGAAGAAGGGTGCGCAAGAGTGGGCTCATGTTACACGCGAGATGTTTGAGTCGGCGCATGAGGAACAGGGACACGTGTATACAACCCCGTATCATCCGATCGAGGTGAAGAAGGCGGGTGGGTATGCGCAGGTAGAGACATGAGGGGTCATCAGTATTTTGTTTCCTCCGTGGAGTGGCGGGAGTCTGTCAATAGCCCGAGCTTGTACTTGTCTTGTCTCTTGGTAGAGAACATCGAATAGTTGTGCTGTTGTAAATCGCTCTTTGACTTTAGAGAGAGTCTAATGCCGAAAATTATCCTCGAGTCGGCAGAACGTGACTGAGTGTATGCGGGGCATTGAGGCGACAACAGTCGGTTAACCTGCATCAGGAGCTCTAATGCTTAGTCACTGAGGCTACGCGACAAAGTTGCTAAAGTCGCTGGATTGGCGGCTTTAGGCCATTTTATGCCTGAGACTGTGCATGTATGTGTTATTCTCCGCGATGAATTCACTCGCGCTTCGTGTTTATAACAATGATGATATGGTTGCGCCAAGTCATCAGCAAAAAACGCCAAAACTGCCAAACTAATCCCTGAAGAATTAGTGAGGTACCTTTGTAATCGCTGCTAAAAGGCCTTCTAAACCGCACTAAAACGAAGTAAACGCCAATAAAAGTCTCCAAAATAGTGGATTTAGCACTTTAGCGGAGATTACGAAGGGTACACAATAATTCAGGCCAAATTACCTTTGGATTTTTTTCCTGATGAAAGTGCTTCAGTTGTTGCTCAACCGCCCCGCTCATCCAGCTCGTGGAGTCCAGTGCGGTGTCCTCGATCCTTACCGCATTGCCCGCCTCGGCGCGTCAGTCAAGTCTTAAATGATGCTATGTTGGTAATCCCCTCATGTATGCGATTCCGTCAGGCTTGGAAAACAGCCGCTCATACCCCTCTTGGTGCTGAAACCCACAGGAAGCATTCAAGTGCTGCGCGCGGTGCTCTCCGAAGCCAGCTGGCGGTAGTACTGTGTCGGGCTAGTGGCGGGACGAGCGTTCTCGGGCGCATTTTGAATGTGTTTGGCTTGGCATCACGAATGTTACGTAATTTCCGGGGCTGTGCTGGGCTCGTATGTCTTCACCACACCACGTCGTAATCGAATATGTGAGGGATTTGGTCCCTCTACCAGGTTAATTCTGATTCCTTCTTGTCGGCAGTATCCAAATAAAGGACCACAAAGAATGGAGCGATATTTTAGTAGAGGATTCCCGCTCTGAGGCTGCGCGGCCGTCCACGCCCGTTCGGCAACCGTGACGCCCAGCTCAGAACTTTTTCGCACAGCTATGGTGTGTGCTGCCGTACCTTTCATGCGACATGCGACCCTAGTCGGTTATAAATGTGGGTTTCCACAGGACGATTGGCGTCAACCCACCCATGCATCTCCACGGCGCAGCAGCTCTCGGCGTCGCATTAGCGACTTTAGTCTCTGCTAATCCTTTTACCCTACCTACTGGCTTCCACCGATTCGCCGTCCGATCCAAGAATATCACTTGGGGGCCTTGCGAGACGGGGAATAGCACTAATCGACAGTGTGGCCGATTCGAAGTTCCTCTCGACTATCACAACGCGACTGCCGGGAAGGCATCTCTGGCAGTAGCGCGGTATCTTGCGACAAAGCAGCCAAAGCTTGGGACGTTGTTCCTCAACCCAGGAGGACCAGGTGAGTGCACTCATCCGAGTCGTCTGCAATTGGGGCTGAGCTTTATTAGGTGGAAGCGGCGTAGACCTCATCCTGGGTGCGGCTGCGGAGCTTATTGCCTCATATGGTGACGGGCAGTATGATCTCGTCAGTAAGTACATTAATTTCCCCACTTTTGTACCCTCAAGCTTAGCCGTCGACCGCAGGTTGGGATCCTCGTGGTGTAGGCTTGACCCACCCACGAGCAGACTGCTTCGCAACCGGAATCGAAGAGAGCACCTTTTGGGAGGGCACCATCCCACATGGCGGTTTAGAAGCAAAGGGGAACTTCACCGATAAGGCCGACCTCGATGCATTTTACGCACAGGTTCCTGAAGTCGACAAGCTTCTCGTCGAGCTGGGGCAGAAATGTTTGCAGTATAGCCCAGATACGTTCCAGTACGTTGGCACGGCAGCAGCTGTGAGGGATATGGTTGCGTTACACGACTATTTGGAAGGGCCGGATAAGCCTGTGAACTACTGGGGTTTTTCGTGCGTACATATTAAGTCCCCCATTTTACCACGATGGCTCATAGGATTTTATAGGTATGGAACAGTAATCGGAATATATTTCGTCAACAGTAGGGGTTATATCTAAACGAAGTAGCTTTTTCCCTAATATGTTCACAAACTCAGTGTTCCCTGACCGTGTCGGCCGCGTGGCCATCGACGGAGTAGTTGATCCTGTATACTGGGCAAACAACCCCCCTCATGAGGTACGTCTCTTCCACTCTCGTCAGTTTCGCTTTCTCATCTTCGACATTGTAGTTCTGGGGAATCTCGACCGAGTCCGCAGATGAAGCACTCACAGGGTTTGTCCAGGCCTGCGCAGCGGCGGGTCCTGGCAACTGCGCAATCGCGTCGCAAAACTCGACAGCCGATAGTTTGAGGGCAGAGATTCGAGAGTTGATCGATGTACGTTTTTTTTCATTGCTTGAGAGGCTGGAATTAAGATGGTTCTGTAGTTGGCGTATGATTATAAGAAAGCGGTGGGCCCGAGCGCTCAGTTCGGTTCAGCTGCCATTCGCAGTACGTGGTTTACTGGCCCATTTTGTTCTTAAACATCTAACCTACTTATGTAAAGATGGTCTGTTTGGTGGGATGTACTCGCCGAAAGAATGGCCCCATCTAGCATCACAAATCTTGAACATCTCCCAGTTTCTCATGAACGACACCGGCCCCAACAACAACAGCCCCGACACCAAACGATCCCCCGACCTTCCCATGCTCCGTCGCCATCCAATTTTCCCTGTAACACGTCGCCAAAATCCGTCTAACAACTCGGACCCAGCGCCGGACTATGCGTTGCAAGCTGTGACGTGCGCGGACGCGGCGGATCCAGGGAATGTGACGACCAAGATGGTGTTTGATGAGATGGTGAAGGTGACGAGGGAGGTCAGCCCAATGTGTGAGTGGTATTCTCTTTGTTGTGTGATGGGTCTGACTCATTTTCGTTGTATCTAGTTGGACCTATGTGGGGTGTTGTACGCATCTCATTCCCAACGCGTGTCTGTATTGGGCTAACACAATAATGTTGGTTCCTAGTCCGGCTTTTATTGTCATAGGTGGCCCGTTCGTGCAGTTGAGCGTTACGCCGGACCATGGAATACGCAGTTGTCCAACCCAATCCTTGTCATCGGTGCGTTTTGTCCGACGTGATTTACAAAGACGTTTCCGATGACCTTGTCTTGTAGGAAACGAGGCTGATCCCATTACGCCGTTTAGATCTGCCAAGAGCGTTACAGACGCATTGGGAAATTCAGCCATCTTGATCGAACAAGATGATTACGGTGTATGCGCCAGATATTTGAAGTCGTCCATGAACTAACAAGTAATTTCTATTTTTTCAGCACGCATCTGTCGCTATGCACTCCGACTGGTGAGCTACCATCCTACGAAGATCTGGTGCTATGTTCTCACTCTTCATTCTAGTACTTTTGCCGCGCTACAAAATTACTTCCTCAATAATACACTTCCTACGGCCAACAAGTTCTGTGGAGTGAGTATCGCACACCACAAGATGAATATACAATTCATCTCCCCCTCGCTCTAGACCAACCAAGTCTTGTTCCCCGGCCCTGGAATAACCAAGAGCTCCTTAGCCGCTCTCAACTCGGGCAACCTTGCCGCGTCAGGTTCATCATCCGGCTCCACCAACCTCGAGTCTGAACTCGACCAGGCCAGGAAGCGTGCGAACCAACTCTTTATCGTCTCCATCGCGCTTGCCTCTGCGGCTGGTCTTTTGCTTCTCTCGCTTATTACCTCGTGCCTACTTGGACGAAAACGGAGAAAGACGTCTGCGTGTGGTCATGCAGTGCATTTCCCGCATGATGCGCATGACGAGCAAGGGCATGTGTATGCGATCTCATACGGTGGTTTAAAGGGCTAGAAGGCTGGTGGGTATGCGCAGGTGCGGACGTTGGGGGTTAAGGGGGGGTTGTGGGGTCGAAACGGGTGTCTGGGCGGTTTTGTAAGATCCCCCGTTGATTTATTTGTTGATTAGGTAGTTAAATAGGTTGGCACAGTCGTCATCATTGGGTTCAACTTTCTTTAGTGCAACCGAATCTTCATATCATTGAATTTTCGGCAATTTATCCGCACGCCACCAGGCTGGTTCGACCAGACACATGCAAACAAGGCTTGGCTGACTAAGACTAGGTGGGACTGTCTCAAATTGACCACGACCGGAACCGTTCTCTCTGAGTAAAACAGGCAATCCAACTTCGGATGTCACATGTATGTATGTCCTCTCACTTTAGTTTATCCGTCAATAAAATATAACTCTTGCAGCCGGAAAGCACCGTCAGCCGACCTGGCCCGCCCTCGCTCAGTACCGGGAATGTCACGCATGATCAAGCGCGCCGCCATCTCCAGTCTGTTCGCATGCGGCTCTCGCATACAATTAAGGACTACCTAGCCGCCTGCCAGTTAATCGACGAGACTTATTCCGCAACACCCCACAGCCCGAACGCGCCACCGGTCGAACTCGAGCAAACATTGTTGGCCGTCAACGAGGAACTCTCTGCCTTTTCTCTCAACGAAGCAGGCCTTCAAAAATCCCAAAATATTCTCAGGGATATACAAAATCGATCAAAGATGATAGCCCCGATTTACTCTCTTCCCTCCGAGATTCTCGCTCGTATCTTCTCCGAGGCTGCTTGCTACTGCACACGCGAAATCGAGCTCGAAACGGTGTTCCCTATTCTCAGTCCTGTCGCCATTGCTTCAGTCTGCAGGCAGTGGCGGAAAGTCGCCGTAAACCAACGCTCCCTCTGGACACACATCGACCTCATGGCTAGCAGTCGAGATTACGATTACGGATATTACACCCCCGAGACTTGGATCAGGCGTTCGCAGGGCGCTCCTCTTTACATTCACATTCGAAAACATCTTTCGTTTTACGAGATTGATTGGGATGAAGATGATGGGTCATCCGATAACGACGAACGGCACCCGACTCAAACGGTTCGCAAAATATTGAAATTCTTGTCCCCGCTCATGCCTCAAGTCTGCTCGTTGAACCTCGATTTCCCTTGGCCCTTGGAGTACGTTTTCAACGTGCTCCTCAGTTGCTGGTTGTCGCATGGTACTATTGGCCGAGCCAAGTCGTTACAGGTTCAGTCCTCTGCGGAATATAGTGCCTTAAACATAGATCTACCAGAAGACTGTCATATATTTCTTGAGTCCCTTGAGGTGCTCTCTCTCTATAACGTGCTTCCCCATTGGCCGAGATTGACTCTTAGTAATTTGGTTGACCTTCAATTCAAGTTGGGGTCAATCGATTTTGGGATGACCCAGGTGGAACTTGCCGCTATACTTGCCTCTTGTCCAAAATTACAGTACTTTGCAATCGACTATATAACCATCGAGCGTACATACGAACAAGAAATTAACCCTATCATCCTGAACGAGCTCTCGGTACTAGACATCGGAGGATCCAATAGTATCGGGATGGCTAATGGTGTATTGGCCATTATCATTCCTGGGTCGAACACACTAAGCATTGGCCTCCCTCTCTTCGAGTGCTTCTTACCTTCCGAGCACAGAATCAAGGACGAGATCAATTCTTTTCTGAACCGTTACAATGTGAGGACACTGCACCTATATGGCTCTCCGGGAATGCCGAGTTTTGCAACGTATCTCGGCCCGCTGCCTCGCGTTCAAACTCTCGTTTTTCACCATTGTTACCTCTCTGACAATGTGAAGGTCTACAAGCGCACCAGCACAAATCCCGAAATCTACATTAATTTCCACCCGGTTAATCCCAAAATATTACTCTGGCCACAGCTCCAAAACTTGTACCTTCATGCTTGTTTTCTGGAGAAGATTCACTTGCATGACCTCGTGTTACCTCATTCGGTCCGAACGCTATTTATGTGGGACTGCTGCGAACTCCCTAGATCGCATGGAAGGGTCCGAATCGAATCTCCTGTGGCTCAGGAGTACGTTCGGTTCTTGTCGCAGGTTGTGCCCAAGGTATTATACTTCCAGGACGGATGCAGTACCTGGCCGTCACTTTCAAGACCCATAGATTTTGTTGAGGAAATAGATTGACTCATGTAACCGCCCTAACTCGAATATGTAATGACTCATGATGTGACTCGGCATAATGACTCAGTCTGTATGACTTGAATGTATGACTCAGTATGACTCGGATTGTACCTAATGACTTGCCCGCTTCACTGGTATATAAACCCTGTAACCCTGACTGTCTATCGACACCGGGCTAGTTCACTTTATTCTACAATATACATAGTTCATTGCTAAGAAGCTCTAAGAGCAATTAAGCATATTAGGAGTGCGGTCATTAGTAACCGATAATCCTCCTCAACAGATTTGCGCTCTGAACACTGAGCAAGGGGTTTGACAGTGTGATTATCCACCGGTATAATCTGCAGATCAAGTGATGTAGTTGATAATGTTGAGCAGCTCGGCCAGGCCCCCGGGCAAGCCAACAGCATCAACCCCGAATTCTCAGTGTGTTTTTGGTTCAGTTCTGTCCCTGGTACAAATTGCGTACTTGTATGAATGTTTCTTAATGGACTTGCACGCCCAAGCTTGGCTTGGTTTCGCCCCATCGGGGAACCCTATATGCGGGGCGGCTGCGGAGCTTTTGAGTCCCAGCCGTACAGGTGTGTGGTTTGACAGGCGTGAATAAATTACGCAGGGCCATGGCTCCGCTCAGCTTAAATGAAGGTCGTTGCAGCTGTTTGTTGTGTGCCCAGGCTGATCTGATCTGGAACTTTATTATGACTCTGGTAGTGTCACTGGATTCACGTACGGATTGCGGCGAGCGCGACCGATAAGATCATCTTATCTGCCGCCTGGCCAATGACTAAGCAGGATAAATGCACTTTCGACAGACCCAAACCCACGAAACTACGTCATTTTGACACATACGACCGGCATGCACATAAGCCTAATACTGCGTCAAAATAATATGAATATATAGGCGAAGACTCCGAGTATAAGTATATCCCAGAAACGACCTCACGACGACCAGTCGCCACTCACTGAAGAACCCTCAGTTAGCATTCCGAGACTCTGCATTACCAAACGAGTCTGTTCATCTTGCTGTGGGGCTGATGATGGCTGGCTATCCGACAGCGATCACAACAATGTGGTCAAATTGCGACCGAGATGCGCCGATAGTTGCTGGAGAGTTTTATAAGTGCATGCTGGAAGGTGGGGTGCCGGATAGTGGGAAAGCGGCGAGGGCACTACACAAGGCGGTGGCTAGTTTGCGCGGTGGGTTCCCTATGTACATATTGGACGTTGAGTGCCTTCTTTGATGGTCCCACACATGAATAATGGTGTGTGCGCAATGTATCATCGTCTCGTGCCTCCAGTGGTCAAATTTTCTATCAACATTCTGGTACCTGACGATATGAGGTGATTCAGTAAGCTGTAGAAAACGCATATAGTCAGTCTGTATAGCCATTATTCGCCGGGGGAAATGACTGGAAATCAGAGGACCAAGAGATGAAATTACCAATCACTCCAGTAAATGGAGATAGTGATACCATTAAAATGAACGTAGAACCTGCAATCGTTAATATTTCAGCCTAACGCTGTCAGTTTCTCATAACTTAGATCCAATACCACGTCTACTACGGGTCTTGCAGGTAAACCCAAAGCTACATTCCATTGGGCAGGCGGCCAATCGATCCCCAAAGCCATGGTGCTTGATTGGCGACCACAGGTGACTAACCTTAGATATGGAACTACCAGCAGACTGTAATGCGTTTCTTGGTGCTCTCATGACGTGATTCCTCATTTGGCCTAGCTTGGCCCTCTGTACTTTGGCTGACTTTCAATTCAATTGGGGTTACTCGGTCTTGGAACGACCCAGATGGAACTTCTCTGCCGAATCGCCCGGGACTCATGCTCACGACCGCCCCGGCGCTTGTGGGTGCACTCTATTATATCTAAGCGCTCACGAGTTGATGAGCACCGTGCTCGTGAGTGCTTATGCGTGCTCAGTTATGATAAAGTCCACTCGTGAGCATGTTGGCACTCACGAGCACCCCTGATCCCAGGCGAATTGGCGGAGTTGCGGCTATACGTGCCTCTTGTCCAAAACTACAGTACTCTGCAATCGACTAGTATATAACCATCGAGCGTACAGACGAGCCAGAAATTCACCCTACCGTCCTAAACGAGCTCCAAGTAATGGGCATCAGAGGATCTGGTAGTACAACATGACGGATAGTGTACTGGCTATTATCATTCCTGGGTCGAACACACTAAGCATGGGGCTCCCTCTCTTCGAAAGCTTGCCACCCGAGTGCAGGATCAAGACCGAGATTGATTATTTTCTGAACCGTTACAACGTGGGGACACTACACCTATATGGCTCTCCGGAAACGCCAGGTTTTGCGATATATCTTGGCCCACTGCCTCGCATTCAAATTCTTTTTTTTCACCATTTTTACCTCTCCGACAATGCGGAGGTCTACAAGCGCGTCAGCACAAATCCCGAAATCTACATTAATTTCCACCCGGTTAATCCCAAACTATTACTCTGGCCACAGCTCCAAAACTCATACCTTCATGCTCGTTTTCTGGAGAAGATTCACTTGCATAACCTAGTTTCACCTGACTCAGTTCAAACGCTCTATATACGAGACTGCTGCGAACCCCTCGGGTCACGCGGAAAGGTCCGAATCAAGTCTCCGGCGGCTCAGGAGTATGTGCTGCTGTTGTCGCAGGTTGTACCCAAGGTGTTGTACTTCCAGGACGGATGTGGTACCTGGCCGTCACTTTCAAGATCCATAGATTTGCGCTCTGAATACTGAGCAAGGGATTTGACAGTGTGGTTACCCACCAGCATAATCTGCCAGCCACGCGTTGTGGCTGATAACGTTGAGTGGCTCGACCGAGTCCCTGGGCAAGCCAACAGCGTCATTTCCAAATTCGCAGTGTGTTTCCAGTCCAGTTCTGTTCCTGGTGCAAAATTTATACAAGCACAAATGTTTCTGGGGAAAGTTTGTACTCCTAGCTTGGCTCCGTTTCACCCCGCCAGGGAACCCTATATGCGGGGCGACCACAAAGTTTATAGCTTCCAGCCAGGCGTCTGTGTGATTTGACAGGCGTGAGTCAACTACGCGAGGCCGCGGCACCACTAAATTCGAACAAACACCGTGGCAATCGTTTGTTGCGTGTCTAGGCTACTTGCGACCGTGGACGGTTTTGCCGAGCATGTGCGTACTTGCTCTGTCATATCGGATCTGATCCGGGGTGTTAGTATGATTATGGAAGTGTCGCTTGATTCGCGTATTTGCTGTGAAAACTGTGGGGGGTTGTCTTGCTTGGCGCAGAGCAGTGGAATCTGAATTCAGAGTGTAGGGGCTTGTTTGGCGTTGCTTAAGCTTACGTCATTATCCGTCAGCGGTCTCAACATCCAAACAAACAATCCTGTTCTTACTGCGACGTTGACCAACGCGAATTCTTCACAAAAGCTCTAGGACTCAGCCGGTTGAGATCAAGAGCTCCTTCGACCCGTATTATAGCCTTGGACCTTCATCTGGCGCTTGTAATATGTTTTCGACAAAAACTCTCCAGTCGACACGATACAACGCTTGGAGATAGAGACTTCGGCAATGCGCCCACCTCAGTTTCCGACATGAAATTGTGTGACGCGAAAATCTTGCCTTTCAGAGACTATACTTCCCACTGTGTATAAAAGTCAAGTCATTGGGTACGTCCTATCACCAATACACCGATGCGTCTCTCCTTATACTCGACTTTTCTCGGCGCTGGCTTCGCCACACTCGTTTCTAGTACCGACCCTTTTTCTCTCCCTCCCGGATTCCATGAATTTGCCGAGCGTGCTCAAGGCATCGACTGGCAGCCGTGTGGCGACAATGGTTCGCGCGAATGTGGACGGTTCGAGGTTCCGCTCGACTACCAGAATGCCACCGCTGGCAAGGCGTCGCTCGCCGTTGCACGGCTTCGCGCAACTCGTCAACCCAAGATGGGAACTTTATTCGTCAACCCTGGCGGCCCTGGTATGAGTCTGTGATTCGAATTATCCAAGTTGCCAACTGACGCAGTTGACTTCAGGCGCAAGCGGTGTAGACATGATTCTAGACGGAGCCGAAGATATCATGGACACTGCTGGCGGGAGATATGATGTTGTTAGTGAGTAATTCGGTGATAAAGACCCACCCAGGACTCTACTCAGCAAAACGATAACAGGCTGGGATCCTCGCGGTATTGGCCTCACGCGTCCAAAAGTGGGCTGCTTCCAAACGGGCGAACAAGAGTTTAACTTTTGGAACAACACTATCCCTTTCACCGGAATCGAAGCCAAGGGTAACTTTACGGATCCTGGAGACTTGAACGCGTTCTACGACCAGGTTCCTCAAGTCGATGTCCTGTTGAAGAAAATTGGCGAGCAATGCATAGCGACCAGCCCCAATACTTATCAGTACATTGGTAGCGCTGCCGCAGTACGGGATATGCTTGCTTTGAATGATTATTTGGAGGGCCCGAATAAGACAGTTGATTTCTGGGGTTTATCGTATGTTTTCGTTCCTGCAATTTTTTTTATTGATGCTCATCGGCCTGGTAGATATGGTACGATCATTGGAGTATATTTCGCAAATAGTAGGCCTGTCTCGCTCCCAACGAGGACCTCTTTTAATGGCAATGTAATTGTAGTGTTTCCCGACCGAGTCGGACGAGTCGTCCTAGATGGCGTGGTGGACCCAGAAATCTGGGCAAATCGGCCGGCGCATGAAGTACGTTTAGCTATCTCTCTAGTTCAGATCCGTCTAATCATAGGACGAACAGTTGTGGAATCGCACTATCAACTCGGTGGACGCAGCTTTCAACGGATTTGTTGCGGCATGCGCTGCGGCCGGCCCTGGCGGTTGTGTTATGGCATCGAAAAATTCTTCGGCCGACAGCGTCAAACAAACTGTTCTACAACTGATTGACGTAAGTATACCCGCAACGAAACCCAACCTTGAACCCATCTCACAAGTTGTTTGTACAGCGCGCATACGACTTTAGAAAGACCGTAGGGCCTGATGCCGAATTGAATTCTGCGGACGTTCGAAGTAAGTCCATCTCAATTTCCCCCTCGATTTCGCCTGCATCTAATACTGGCATTCAGATGTTTTATATAACGGACTTTACTCACCAACGAGTTGGCCAGACTTGGCCAAGGAGCTCAAGGACATGAGCAACTTCTTGGATAACCCACGATCCTCCAGGCCGCCCAAAAAGCGGTCTTTCCTTCGCCCTCGAACTCGAACCCGTCGCAATGGGCAGAATAATAATGGCAATGGCGGAGGCGGCAGTAACAATCAAAACGGTAACGGTAACGAGAACAACCGAAACGGCAACGGCAATGGGGGTAACCAGAACAACGACCCACCCAGCACCGATTACGCCTTCCAAGCTGTCGCTTGCGCAGATGCAGCGGACCCTGGAAATGTCACTACCAAGATGGTGTTTGATTCGCTTGTTGATTCGGCCCGAACCGCCAGTCCAATCTGTGAGTATATCGGGATCGACATTGGGTTCCAACTTGCTAACTCGTATTGCTAGTTGGGCAACTTTGGAGCGAGGTTTGTAACATTCGTATACGTCACACAAGCCTGTTTTAATTTTTCTTGGATGCAGGCAGGGCTGTATTGTCATAATTGGCCTGTCCGTGCTGTCGAACGCTTCACGGGACCGTTCAACAAGACGCTTTCCAACAAGATTATCGTTATTGGTACGTTCCCGGCTATGTTATTCACAAGTTTGTGGTATCTAATACCCTTTTTTCAAACGTAGGGAATGAGGCAGACCCGTCTACTCCTTTCCTATCGGCTAAAAGTGTGGCGGATGCGCTTGGGGATTCCGCAATATTGATCGAGCAGGATGATTTTGGGGTATGCAAAATGGTTTTTTGCATCAAGCGTCATCTCATAACACTCTGTTTCTTCAGCACATTTCCTTAGCGATGCATTCCGACTGGTAAGCTCCCGAACCCTTATTTTTGTTGCTCACCAACCGATATCCTCCTAGCACTCAAGGCGCATTGACTAATTATTTCTTGAACAACACTCTTCCTTCCTCGGATAAGTTCTGCGGGGTATGTCCAGCCATCCCGTCAGCCATATCCTCCCTGACTACCTCTCCTTTACAGACCAATCAGGTACTTTTCCCCGGGTCAGGTATCACCAAGAATACATTGTCCGCCCTAGCTGCTACCTCCGAGGCTCCAGATTCCGCCGAGCTCAAAGCAGAGCTTGACAAGGCTCGCGCCTATGGACGGAACATGACTGTGGCGGTGATCGTTCTCGCGTGCATTACGGCGCTGGTCCTCGTTGCGCTGGCCCTCTCCTCTACACGTGGGCGAAAGGTTGGTACGCCCGCTCAAGTTACGTACGTAACCCCCGAAGCTCTCGAGAAGGCGGTTCGGAGGGCGGCATGATTTGTTTTGCCGATAATACGTAGTATACTCAAGTTAATTTAGTACGGGGGCTGGTCCCCAAATGATATCACTAACGTGAATCCCGGATGCAGTCAAGCTTGATTCTGTGAGCGATGCTCGATTGACTTCAACAATTACCCGCCCGAGATCGACCCTCACCACCGTCTCACCCATGGAAGAAACCAACTCCCCCAGACATATTCAACCTCAACCATAATCCAAAATAGGACATGCAGGAGGGAGGAATATAATCCACAGAACGCTGCTAACTCACATCCAAACATGCGAAGCAAATGTCCGCCGAGAGTCTGGGGCCTGGGCCTCTACTGCAGCGTCCCTGGGACTGTCCCCTTCATGGGGTTGCTCTTAGGCACCTGTGAGACCATTCGGCTACGCACGGCCAACCCCCTCCAAGACCCACCATCGGGTCTTGCACAAGGCTATCGCGATTCATACTTCATGTATTCAGCCCGTCATCGGGGTTTCTGATAGATTCAACTGCGAGGTTATATTTCTACTACTAATGAAATGATCGCCCAAACCAACAGCATAGCCCCAGTAACGCCAGAGTAGCATCAGACAAGCCTGCAAGGCTATGGAGAGCTATATGCGTTATATAGCGCTATGGTGGCCTACATAGCACCTATAGCCTTTTATAGCCATACACTTATTCCTGCTGTAATTAATTGTACCAGCAGAACCTCTGCTAGTCCTGCGTTCAGACCAGTTCCAGAGGCCTGCATTCGCCTGTGGGTACGCCTTCATGAGGGGCCATGCATATTATTTAGACACCAGTGTATTCAGTTTGGCGGTCAACCCGCTTGGCATTAAGGCGTTATGTGGTATGTGACTAGTGAGCGAGGTGGGGTTGCATGGTGCGGGTCTGGGTTTGGCAAATAATTGAGTCTGTGTGATATCGAGTGCATCCTATGTACAACAATTTCAGATCAGATATTTCAGAACAGGTTTTCAAAAAACTCTGCAACTTTGTACCAGAAACCCGATTTTTTCTGATTAAGCTCAGCCTGGAGCGCCTTAATCTTGCTTGATAACCTGTCGATTTCATCCGTGTTCGAGCTATCCTGCATTTCCTGCTTCGCCTGTTCAATATCACGAGCCAGGCGGGCAATTTCGGCTCGATCGGCCTCACGGCTCTGATGGAACTCCTCCATCTGCTTCTCCCTCTTCGCACGCTCGCCTGTGAGATCGTTTTTCAGGGAGGCTATCTGGGCAAGAAGCGATTCAAGCCTTTGTTGTGCTTGCTCCCTCTCCGCCTCGAGCTCTTGTTTCGCCTCGTAGTCACGCTTTTGCAACGCTGCTTGCATCTCTCTCCTCAGCGTTTCGACCTCGGCCGTTTGCTTCTCGATGAGTTTCTGCAATTCCTGGTGAAGAGTTTTTCCGGGGTTTGTTTCCGCTAAGGGTACACCCTTCGCCAGAGCCTCTCCCAAATACGTTGGTAGGGGCATGTTTTGCATGATCATGCGAATGATATCGTGTGCACCCTCGGCGCCTCGCGACCGCACGTAACGCTTCATTCGGGCCCCCTTGGCCAGGACCGGCTGAAAGAATATCGGACTATTTTGTAGTTCTTGCTCGCGAGCTAGCTCAGCCTCACCGGCCGGATCTTGCCACATGTTGGTGGCAATGACTACGTTCTTCAGTGCATCCGGTCCACACAGCTCTCGGAACACTCGAAAGTTTCGACGAGAAACGCCGCCCACACGATTGTCGGTAATGCGATGCATGTATATGATTCCCGACAACAACTGGTTTTCGTTGTGGCTACAATGTGTTAGTCAACTACTTGTGTCATTGATCCATTATTGCCTACCTCAGCTTTAGGAATTGTCCTATCCTCTCGAGTATTTCGGTATCCGAGAAGTTGGTGTCGTCAAATCCAGGAGTGTCTATAAGTTGGATCTCTCGCCCATTAAGCTCAAATCGCGGCGCCGGCTCGACAAGTTCTGTGCAGGAGCCTTGTGAATGGCCGACTAGAAGATTTGCTCCGCTAGCATCATTGATGAACTATATATTCACAGGTAACGTCTAGCCAAATCATTCTGCTCTGAACGCTGACACTTACCGTCGACTTGCCGGTTCCCGTCGCCCCGCACACTCTGAGGTTCAGCATCGGTTAGGATGTGCAAACGATGGGCATCGGTTGTTCTTACGCAATGAGTATGGGTCCTGAGTCGTCCAAGGTCATACCGAAGTTGCTAGGTGGGTCTGAAGGCGAGTTCAAAGGAAAGGTGGGGCGGTGGTCTTTCTACAGCTCAAGATGGTGCTTATTTATAGGTTCTGCCACTTATCTCCGTCTCCAGTGAGCGCGCATGCCAACAGTGGGGCAGTGCGCTAACGCCCACATGTCATCTAGAATCGGGAAATTCAGCTCCGAGCTAAGTTAAGTTGAAGCTCTGGCTCCACTTTACCGCTTCAAGGGTGATCTGAAAAGCACCTGGCTCTTCGCGCGCTTGTTGTGATTTCCGCCCGAGTGGGCGCAATCCAATGGAGGTTTCCCCGTAGGGTATCGTATCGAGACTGTTCAGAGTATAACATGTCTGTGGGTCTCGGTTTTAAATATTTGGTCGATATCCAGCCCTCACACGACACACGACCGGGAAATACAACTACACCATATGCGTAAGGACCTAAGCTATGTTAGTATGCTTCCAAACGCAAGATCCTAGGGAGGTATATAAAACGAGTCTTACGTGAAACTCTATGGTTAACGAGGGGTAAACCGTTCATCTGACCAGAACATCTGGCATCGAGAATGGCACGCACCCTTGACAGCTACGAGCGCTGGGTTGTCATAGCCAATTAGCCACCGTGCACAAATGCTATCTGAATACCAAGGGCGTTAAGGGCTGTTCATCGGTGCCCCTAATCGCAATGCTGTTCATGCATGATCCCGATGGCAGCTTGCTGTCAAGATTGGCGCGGGGTCCCAAACCAACATGCGCTGCGCTGAATTGATCTGAGACGATACGGAAGCCTCCGCCGGATTGCGCCACCGGAGGGCCTCCCGGTGGGCAAGCATTGATGTATGCGCGCAAAGCCACAGACGATCTTCAAGCTGGCTTGCATGAAGGATAGAATCGTGATATATGATGTTAGCTGGCCACTCCGAGTGGGATCCTAAGTCCTGTTGGACATCTCTACCAAATCTACTGGGGCTCGTGGGAGATCTCGATTTGAGGCCAAGCTCACAGCGCTAGCTAGCGCTTCCAAGTGCTCCCGAGCAATAGGAGCAGATAGGGGTGTTGATCCTCCAGGGCTCTTGAGTGATCAGGAGCCCTCGAAAGTGCGCACAAGCGCTGTGAGCTAGACCTCAAATAGCGATTGCTCACGAGCCTCAGTGAATTTGGCAGAAAAGCCAGCGGTACAACACTGCCCCTTGTCATTATTGACGCACGCTGTTGAGAATTATCGGGAACCTGCACTCAATAAGTAATTGCTTCTTGGCTTAGGAAGTAGTATGTGATGGTAGATAAGAGGAGCGTAGTTCGATGGGGAATGATACAAGAATCGACCCAGGGTATAAGTCCTAAATGGCCAACATGTACCGTGCCTGACCCCGAAGTGGAACGGATTTCAAACAGAGTAATGTCACACTCACCAAACCTGCGCAATTTCTACT
>WSTK01000608.1:0-20055 GCA_019616945.1 Ceratobasidium sp. 414
TGATACCGAAGCGCGACCTTGCAACCCTCTCATTTTATTTCCTCACAGGTTGTAGATGTCCGAGACCGTAAACTCAAATCACAATTTCGCCCCCCACTGAAACTGCCAAAACTCGAGCTGATTCGCGCCGGAACTATACATGCAACATCTCCAAACTCTACGCATTTTGGGCCTGCTCCCTCGAACCCAAACCTATGCGCCTACACCCGTCCGAGTCTTGGTGCCTCTACGCATCCCAGGAGGACCGGAGAATTCGCCAGATTTTCTAGACTTTACTACCCTGGACACGTTGCATGCGACGTACCTCGGAAATGTTGTTTCCGGCAGTCTGCTTGGGCACAAGGGTGCGTGCGTGTGGCATTAGGGACGTGCGAGCGATTTGTTGCGCAAGTGGAGCGATGGGAGGCGACGGATTATCCGGAATGCTCGAAGAGGGAAGCGTGGGGGCTGGTGGTGGTGTGGGAAAGATAGTCGAAGAGAGATTTAATGTAGTGCGCGAGATAGATGAGGTACGTCTCGCTCCACCCGCGTACTACTCCGAATCGCTCGCACAGAAGCATGTAAAGTAATTTCATTCTCACCTTGAGGCGTTTTACGAGCAGCATTCTCATTCCTCGATTGAGACCTTTGGGACGGGTGTAGTTGCTTCGGAGATGGTGGCGAATAGGGAGGGTTGGCTGAAGTTGTGGTTGTGTACATGACTGTTGGCGAGCATTTCCGCTTTTTTTTTATCGTTGTCTTGATGGGATACGCATACATTTCATGGCCCGAAGAGATTGGGGCTAATATAGGTGGCCACAGTAATTATGCCTATGCTCGAATAAGTTGTTCCAGAGGTCGATACACTCCTATGTATGTGGGTGGCTTGGTGGTGGGTTAGGACCACATCTAGGGATGATTAGACTGGATAGGCAGGGCGGCGAGACAATATAAAGATGATATACGCCGTAACCTGTCAATCACTGTCCTGAGCTGACCACTGCGATGATTCGCCAGCCCAAAATCAGGGGCTAGGGGCTCTAGCCTTGACAAGGTTTGATTCGCTCGCACGTGACGGCTGGGACAACAAATGTCAACTGAGTGGTAAGACCTCAAGTTCTTCGCCGACCTTGCGCACATCGCGAGGCAGTTTGTCCGGGCTTCGTCATCAACTGGCTCCAGCTTTCATTTCTGGTGGCGTTCTCGGAGAATTCTGTACTGTTGGATGAGCTGGCTTGATTACGAACACCATCTTGGTTATTGGCGGCTGTTGTCACCCGCAACGCGAACATATCTGGAGTTCTCGCGGGCGCGAGTTTATGATGCCTGTGTCGGAACCCACGTGGCGAAAGAAAAGTGCGTCGTTTTCTGCCTTGGTTTCCCGCACGCTCATTAGATCGTTCCACCCTCGTTCCTTGCCACGGTTATGTACCTCCCAGGAACACCTTGCCCATTTTACCAGGCGAGTAGCGCTTCGTCTCACTTGTTCCTGTCGCTCACACATACCCGATCAGACCGGTCGATGTATATTCAACGAGAAGTGTAATTTTATTCACGACGCCGACCTCGACTACAAGCGTCCCGAAATGCGAGCCTCGGTACCTGCTGTGAGTCCCTCCGCCAAGCCATGCATCGCGTCATTTCACACTCCGAATCCAAGTACCGACGAACGCCAGAAAACTCGGTCGACTCGTTCAGCTCGTCTGAAGATGACGACTGGCCGACAAAGGAACCGATCAACGAGCACACGGCCGCCGCACCCTCGCTCATATTCTCCAGCATCTATGGTTCCCGTCCAAATCCTGTAAACCGACTACAACTATCGGAAGTGGATCTCCCTGTTTCTCCCGAAAGTCTCCCAGACACATCTGGTCGAATCCAACATCGGCCGAGCAGTAGCGGTCGAGGAAGTGTTACGCATACGCTCGCCGTCGCGTCGCCCATTTCCTCCCGAACATCATCGCGTCCGGTTTCGGCGTCTTTGGGCATTGGGATAGGCGGCCGTGGCCAGGGCTTGGCTGAGGTATTTACGGCGCTTGCAACGAGTCAGGCCCAGGGTGTCGCTCTCCCGCCTTCTTCCGCTGGATCGCTACCCTCTCCGCTGAGCCTATCGCCAAAGTCGCCCGCACACGGCGCGCAGGAAATCATTGTCAAGGATGACAATTTTACGTTGGAACAGTTCCCGTTCAAACTGGTACGCCCTAACCGCGCGTGTTATCCGGTTCTAAGCCTGATGTGATCCTCTAGGCACTTTCAAATCAGTCATCCTTGTTGTTGAACCGGACAACGCGTGCCGCCGCGCGTGAGAACGCCCGACGCGCCTCGACATTTCCACGCGTCTCACCCTCGCCGATTAAACGACCCAGTAACCATAGCGCACCAGACCGATACAACAGCATTTCCTTACCCCCACACCACCTACGGAACGACGATTCGTTTGAGCGTCCGAGATCGAACAGTCGTTCTGTGTCGGGCTCGCATAAGTCCGATGTACCGTTGGATGCGGGTGAAGAGTCGGATGGATCTTCTGGAGCAGATGCCGAGGACGAGAGCGATGACGAGCCGCAGTTTATGAAAGAATCGCCATCGTTTGAGGCGCTGCAGCCGTATCCAAGGGATGTCAGCATTGAGCCCAGCCCTGACCCGGCTAGAGAGGGGTTTGGCGCTTCTGTGCCCGTCCATGGTACGTCTGAACGTCCATCTTTTGATCGTTGGGAAGAGACTTAATTACGATGCAGAACCAGAGGAAGATGAGGGGGAACCGCATCGCATGCCGCGCAGGATGGACAGTGACCGTAAACTCGATCATGAACGGTTACTGATCGAGCTCGAGGAGCGGTTGAATATCGAGCCAAGTCGGAGGCGCGCAAGATCGGGTGCTTCGGCGACTTCGACTGCGACCACTGGTCAGGCGGGGGGGACGCGGGCTAGGAGTGGGAGTTTTGTGAGGCCGAGTGTGGGTTTGGGCGGGAGTCGGAGTGTGGCGGTGCCAAGGTCTGGGGTGAACATGGAGGCTGCGAGGGGGATGTTGGACGCGCTGTTTGCGAAGAGGGTTGCTGCTATGGGTGGTCAGGGACAAGAGGCTGGGGAAGAGGAGGGAGAGGAGGGACAAGAGGAACAAGAGGAAGAGGGGGAAGAGAAAGGGGAGGACATGCAGGTGGAATATGTCGATAGGGAGACTCTGGAGGGCGACGGGGCGACAGAAGGCAATAGGGATTTGAAAGACGATAGGGCATTGGGAGGCGAGGAAACATTAAGAGGCGAGGGCGAGGAGGACCTAGACGGGATGGAAGACATTGGGGTTGCATTCAGTACTCCTGAGAGGCAACAAACTCAAGGTGACGATCTTGGCTTGGGCTCGCAGTCGTCTCCAGGCGACCAAAGTTTTCTCCCTACTGACTGGGATATCGGTTCTCTTGACTTGGACGCGCATCCACTCGATTTGGATGCTCGCTCGGGTTATTCAGATGACCATACCGGCACCCCTGTCGCGAGTCGGTCGATGCAGGAACCGCGCTTGGATGACCAGGAGTTGTATCTGGTCACAGAAGAGCGTCGTCACATCACCGAGGATGCGCATGACCATCTAGACCACGACGAACATCCGGAACCACACGCTCCACCGGAGTCTCCTACTAGTGTTGAAGAGTATTCGGACTCAGATCACGGGTCTTCGGACGAGTTCTCGTCAGACGATGACCCAACAGAGGACTATACCGAGCTGGCCGAAGAGCACGCAGTGGTAACTTCGTCTGTGGTGCTGCGTCGCGAGATCCCGCGCGAGACGAGTTTACCGGAGATCGAGGCGACAAGGAATATGTCTAGGATGAACAGCCTACTGGCTTCTACTAGGTCAAGACAGGACAGCTTGGTTGAAGTAGTACATGAGGAGGATTCGCTCGGAGCGATGCCCGCGGGGAGCTTAGTCGAAGCGGTGTCGGGACAGATGGTGCGTGTAGAGACGTTATCGGTATCTAGCGTGGTGTCCGAGCCATCTCGGGTTGCACCTGCACCGCCCGCTCCTGATTCACCTATCGCCACGGCGGAACAGGCGCATGGCACGACCTTGGGTGGGTCTGATGCGGTTCTAGGGGACCCTTCTCGCCTGGAATACGAGGACCTTGACGGCATCACGCCTATTGCGAGTCGCCTACTGGAGCCCCGACCCCCTGTTGTTGCTGCGACCCACTCAATGTCCCCTGTTCCTGAGGCTCGTGCAACGTCTCCCGTTCCTGAGGCGCGCGCGATGTCTATTTCGACCGACCCCCGGGCGGAGACAGAGCCTCCCAAACGACGTTCGCAGTTGAAACCGCTTCGACTCTCCTTGCTGTATGGTCTGAAATCACCAACCAGCGTTGCGATCGCTCCCAATTCAGCTCGCTCAACACCAACCGCCCCCGGTTTTGCAGCGCCATATCCGCAGCCGGACCCTTCCTCAGTTTATCCGACTCCTGCGACGGCACATCCCACGAACGTTGGCTCGGGCACAGCCCACTCTATTCCTCCCAGTTCGAATCCACGCTCGGCACAGTCTCTGGTTGATGTGGAAGAGGCGTCGGAGGTCGTGTCTGTGCATGGTATCGGCCGCGGCTCGTTCGGACCCGAGAGCGTGACCTGGTTTGGCTCGAAGAAGGGGTCGTCGCGTGGATCGCTCGGCGACTCAGTCCGCAGGTCTGTCCATGCGAGGACACAGGAAACGATCGAGTCTGCCGGGAGAGCGTCATCACCAACACGCCGTGATGGGCCGCAGCCTCATCGAGCCACCGCCGCTTCACAGTTTACTACACCAGATGACGAGGACGTCCGACCGCTGCCTGTGATTTGGGATGACGAAACCGACGCTGATTCACGACCGGGCTCGATTCACGGAGGGAGGAATGACTCGGGTAGTGATATTGTTCCCCAGAGCCCGTCACTTCCTATCCCCATGTTTGAGGTGCCAGAGGAGGATCGTACACCGACGGCTGCAACAATTCCTAGGCGGCAAGGCTCCACGCCTAGGTACCCCGCGTTTGTGAGCGTGGAGGGGAGTAGCCCTCGTTCATCAGTGGGTAAGTTGTCGCTTCCCCTCCCTGCGTTGGTGGAACCGACACGCGCATCGCCAGAACCGAGACCGGAGTTGGTGCCTAACCACGAACTAACACCAAGGAAGCATCCGAGGCTTATCCAGGAACCAAATCTTACGCAAGCAGCGAGACCAGGGCGGGAAATAGAGCTTGCGCCGGAGACAGAGACTACCCGAAAAGCAGAGTCGTCATTGGATGCAATAGCCGGACCAGATCCAGAGCTGAAACAGGAACCAGAGCTGAAGTCGGAGCCGAAGGTGAAGCGGGGACCAGAGCCAGAGCAGAAACCGGGGCCTCAGCAGGAGCCTACGCCGGAGGCGGAGACTAGGCCTGAACCGCCCGCCCGCACCCGTAAGTGGGGAGACCAAACTGAGGAAGAATCGATAGGGAGCCTGCCTGTGTTCGATACTCCCGCCCCCACCCCCCGAGATGTCCCTGCTCAGAGCACCCCTGCTCCCCAAGGTGCCACGCGAACCGATCGCCTAGGATATCCTCACTATGCATACCCGCCGCTCCCAAATACTGCACCTCTGTCTATCTCACCCCGGAATGTCTCGCCGTCAATGATCCTGGAGCAAGAACAAGAGCCTTACCATCAACGAATACCATGGGCCACACCGCCTCTGACTGCCCCTCTACATCTACAAATGAAAATGCGAGCGCAGCAAGGAGAGACCACACCTTCGCCCTGGATGTCTGAGCATTTCGTAAATTCGCCGTCGAGCTTGCACAGCAGTCAAATGGGGAGCATGCATTCAGCTTCTAGCAGCGTCACGACGGCGGACAGGCTCCCAGGACCTGAGCCGAGTGGCCTAGCGAAAGAATACCCGGTTAGAACGAGCTCCTTGCGGGTACGTAACTTTAGTTGTCTATGCCAGATTTTCGCCTGATTTTGGTTTGCAGACGAGAGCATTCGGTGACCCAGGACCAGGACCTTCGACCATGATGACTTACTCTGCACGAAAGCAGCTTGCTGAGGCCCTGGGTTCGCCTATTTCACTGCGGTCCTCATACCACTCCCGTGTCGCAAGCTTGGTGAACGAACCGGCACCAGTCAGCCCCAAATCCTTAAGCATAAGTCGGAGGACTTCTCGCGAGGTATGAGCAAAAGACACCCTATCTTCGCAACTCGCCTAATTCATTTGTTTAGGGATCTATCTTATCGAATAGCGTAGAGTCAATCAAGGCGGATGACGAGCCAACCCTCAAGGTATCCCCCGAGGCACCAAGCACGGATCTCGACTTTAGCGCACGCTCAGCTAGCACTCGGCATGCACGGCTTCAGTCCCCTCTCCGCAATACATTAGATGCTCTTCCGCCAAGCGCCCAATCTATCCGATTCAAGGTGACATTCTTTGAATCTATACCGATAAGGATTACTCATATGCTTGACTATCAGCCACCATCGCCGCCTAATTCTCGAAGCCCCCGAACACCTTTAGCCGCTCATTCCCCGCTGCAAATCCTTAGACGAAACATGATGGCGCGACCTGGCTTGGATTCGCATGGGCTCCTTTCGCCTCAGGCACGCTCTACCAACCTACCCGAGGTACGCTTTACCTCTACATACAATTGGTGTGTCCTAACCTGCGCATATAGTCTCGTTCCATAAGCCACCAACACCATGGTTCGCTTGCCCCTACTATGTCCATAGTACGTGTGCATGCTTCGCCCGGAACAAAAAAATATACTCAGCTCTAATTAAACAGTATCACGAAGACCCACACAGCGCACCGATGTCTGCACCCCTACACCAAGACCGGCGTTCGTTGACCCCTGCGGCACGGTTCGGCGGAACAAGTCCACGGCCAGGATCCCCTGCGCTCTCGGCGCAATCGGCTATTTCTCAGACCAAGCCTCTGTTATTCTTTGCGATCGCCAAAAACTCTGCTCAGGAAGTTGAGAGGCTGTTGCAAGAAGGCGAAGTTCAACCGAATGACAAAGCTGGACCGGAGGACCTACCGGCGCTTGCATTTACGCTTGCAAACGAGCAGTTGAGCGATAAGACGCAAATTGTCAAAAGTCTACTCAGCCATGGTGCAGATCCGGCGTCTGTGCTGCACCGTAAATCTGGGAGCGGAGTAATCGATGATGCGGAGCTGGCTTTGTCGAGTAGGATCGAGCAAGGGATCAATCCTGCCATTCGGTACGTTTATGCGCATGTACCCTATGATTAATCTGTCTGAATTTTCCCGCTGTCTACAGATACTATTTGAACCGCAAACGAATGACCATCCCGGCTCAGCAGGCTGAACTCTTGGAAAAGAACAACTTTGACGCACTTACCCGAACTGGTTTCAGCATCATCGGGCAGGACTCGGCGTTGGATGAGCTTATTCGGGTGGTGGCTGGGCACTGTAGACGTCAAACGTTGAACCCGCTGGTCATCGTGTTCTCTGGAGGTCCGGGATGCGGGAAGAGCTTGCTTGCGTCCAAGAGTGAGTGTCTAAGCTGTATTTTTGGAGTCTACTCACAATTTGTGGCATCCAGTTGGCCCGCTGTTGCATGTTCCATACTTCACTGTCAACATGACAAATCTTCGCAACGAGGCCTCGTTATTCCAGTACATCTCGATGACCGTAAAACCTGGAAGTCCGCAGGTACGTCCGTTTAACCCAGGCATGGCCATTAATTGATGGCTCTTTAGATCCCTTTGGCGGATTTCTTGAAAATCAACGAGGGTCAGAGATGTGTAGTGGTACTAGAGGTGGGGTTTTCCGCCGTGACAAAACCTCCATGCTCACCAGACTCTTAGGAAATCGAGAAAGCGGCGGACAAAACGGTTTGGTACGTTTTCGGCCCTAATATTCGGCCATCTTGTACTCATTCCATGCAGGCACTCGCTGCTCATGCCTTGGGAATGGGGCAAAGCCACGATCATCTCCCCAACGACAAACGAACAGATCGACATTGACACTACAAAAGTCATCTGGATCGCGACCTCAAACTCGGGAGACGATGCCACGCTCAAGTTCTTTGCTGAACGCTCGCGCCCCTCTTATGGAGGACTGGCGTCGGGTGAATCGGCGCTGAGCCGACTGGTGCATAGCCCCCGGCCTAATGACAACAACTTTACGCGAAAGGATTATCTCCAGCTCATGCAAGCCGTACGGAAACGGCTCGGCGAGCTTCTTGGTGTAAGTTTTGTTGGTGTTGGTCATAAATGTTTGCTTATTGGACATTGTAGTCGTCGATGATCTCTCGCGTGAGCACCGTACTCCCGTTCCTACCGTTTACCGAGGAAGAAGTGCTCGCCCTCGCATCCGAATCCCTATCCGCCATGCGCGAAGCACAAAAATCCGACCAAGACCTTGAAGACGTCGACTGGGATGGCCTCCTCCAGCAGGCCGTCGGCGAGTACATCCCAGGCGAAGGCGCGCGCTCCGTGCACCGAGCCGTCCAACGTGCATTTGACGAAATCACTGAATGGTGAACATGTTCTGTTTTTCACGCTTTTACATGTCCTGCTTTTCCCGTTTACTGCTCTGAACATCACACCTCGCTATGATCCATACGATAAATTATTGTACAAGTTATACGTATACAACCTCACGCAAAATCGTAGATCACTCTGTATCGCCTGCATACGCACAAGCATAAACGAGTGAAAAGAAATACAAGAATAGAGGGATAATAATATATCATAAAGGAACGGTTCAGGCGCATCAATCCCCGCCTGCACACTCCCCAATCGAAATAATCCAATAGTCCAAACTCAACCATCGTCACCCAAGATTTGCTTCAAGTCTGGACGCATGCTTGAATACGAAGCCGCCCGCCGGTGTCCATCTTCGGTCACGCCCTCTAAACGGTCGGTGGTTCGGTGCACGCCGAGAGAAGCAGGTAATCGGCGGGGAGGAGTGGGCACAGCGGGACGAGACTTGGAGTGGGACGAGGGCCGAACGATCTTGGCGAGCGTCTCAAACGTCTTGCCCTTGCCGGAATGTGCATGCTCCTCTGTAGACGAGGTGTTCCCACCAGGCGTAACAGGAAAAATCAACACCGGGTCCAGCTTGGACGCTGAGATCTTGGGTATCACGCTCTTCTTCATAACACGCAAGAGTCCGACTTTCTTGCCCTGTTCTGGTATAAGCAGTTCCGGCGCACACGAAAACGTGAGCGGGGTTAAGACCTGAACAACTTGATTAGACTGAAAATATTCAGGGGCAAAGGCGATGTTCACCTTTTCGCCTTGAATAATCGCCCCAGTCGGCCCTCTCCGATCCTCGACGAGGTACTCGAACTTCCACAAAAACCGACCATGGTCCTGGCTGCCCTTGACGGTATACACCCCATTGGAACGGACACTGAGCGACGCCTCGCGCGACAAATAGTCCCGATCTTCGCGGCCGTTGATCGTCAGACGGCGGATATTTGGCTCTCCCTCGGCCATCTATATCCAGAGATGTTAGTACTAGCCCTTTTCCTGCTACAGACAAGAGACAACGTACTCCGTGATGAAAATTCCACCCCCGCCGCTTCTTCATCGTAAACTCGGCCACCCCCCAATTTTCTAAAAACTGAGTCCGCAAGTCTTCCACCGGTTTCGACTCGGGTGCAGGCGAGAACCTAGACGCGACTGGACTTGTCTGAGCAGGGCTTAAACTAGAGCCTACACGCTGCACAGAGTCTGACGTCGACGGCCGACGCAACTCTTCACCAGCCTTGCGAGGTGGCGTCATCGGGGGCTGAGCTGACCGAGGCCGAATAGACTTGGGCGACTTGGGACTCGCGCCGAGACGTAGGTTAGGTGTGACAGGGGTAAGCTGTCCGGGCGTATACCGATGGAGCTCAAACTGTGGACGAATCGCACGGAAGCCCTCCTACATCACGCCAATGAGTGAATCAGTAAACAAAACTGAAACATAACTCGCACGCACCTGGTCAATCCAAATTTCCAACGTAGTCTCCCTCAAAAACGTGACATACCCAGGCAAATTCGCAAACTTGGTCCGGAACGACTCTTTACTCTGCATCGAATTCAACGTCCTCGCTGGCCCATTGGACGATCTAGCCAACGAAGCAGAAGCAGAAACCGAATTCGACCGCGAACGAGAACGCGCAGCCTGCTCAATCAGGTCCCGCTTCGCAGCGTCCGAGTTGACAGAACATGATCTGAGCCGACCCAAAGAGGAAGGAGCTTGCTCAACGAGTTCCCGCGCGCCTGAAAATGCACGACGGTGGTTCGCGTCAATGGGAGACGAGGCGCTTGATTTGGGTGCGTGGGGACGTGATTGGGCAAAGTGGGCGTGTTTCAGACTAGTTCGGGGTGGTGTATGGATGTCAGAGACCAATAGGGGCGAGTTGACTTGTTGCTCAAGAGTTGGCCCGAGCTGCAAGTTGGGTTGCACGATGGTCAAGGGCGAAGCAATGTTGTTCACGAGCTCTCCAGCCATTCCGGTAAAGATCTTCCGATCGGGCTCGTCCAGGTCCAGCGAAGCCATTCCCCCGACTTCGGTCGGAAACTCGTCGATGCAAGGAGACTTCCACGAGGAACCGCTCACCGAAGTCGACACCGAACAGCTCGTCGATCCCGGACCAGGCGAGAACGTGTCCGAGAGCGGCGACGCCAACGCCGTCGATGTCGTCGAGCTAAAGCTCAAAACCGGACGCAGCTTCTTGTCATGTCCACCGGGCGCCGCGTCATAATGGCCAACGACCGCCGCATCGTGATGTCCAACGAGCGTCTCGTCTTCCTCGCTCTGTGCGAAATCCAAAAGACTTGGCTTGGCGGACAAGAGCCGAGATTGCGTTTCGTAACGCGGGGGCCGGGTTGGCGTGGACAGCTGGCTGTCCCACGAATCACTCGGACGGTGGCGTCGAGGTTCTAAATCGAAGTCGCGCGATGTAGTCCCGAGTAGCTGCAGACGCGTGTGGGGCGACGTGTGCGCGACGGCGGGGGAAAAGCCGTACGATGATTCGGGGCTTTCTGGGAATTGGGGGACTGCGAGATGGGAGGGGTGATGTGAGCTACGGCGTTCAACAGTGTTGTTGGCAGACGTACTTGATTTTCTGCTCCCAGGAGACTCTTGGAGCAAAAACACAGGGAACGCTCCCAGACTGACCGACTCGGGCACCCCAAAGCCCCTATCATCCCCCTCGTCCAAGCTCAAGCTGAGCTCCGAAGCACCGTCTGTAGGAAACGAGTCCATTCTGCGGTGTGGTTGGAGAAACGGGGGGCGGTACGGAGGTGTTTGGGGAGCATACAACTCCATAGGGGCAGTCGAGAGCAAGACTTAACGAGCGGCTGGTGCGGCAAACGGCAAGAGAAAAACGAGCGTGGGGAGCTACTGGGTGGAGCCGCGGTGGTAGCTGGTGGTATACAAGCACAAGTCCCGGGAGAGAGGTGCCGAGCCCGATGTCTAGGGGCTGCCGGCTAGACGCGCTGGCCACACGATCCCATCTGCGCTAGCGATTCTGCTAATTCATTTGTCCGTTCTCGGCGGATCGACGGTGTCATCGACGTCATCACGTGCCTTGCCAATCCGCGGTGAAACGTGAAAATCCTGCAGAGATTTTATGTGGCAGTTGTCTTCCCATACACGGCGATCAGGATTCGCTAGTGCTTTTCTCGCCCTGTTTCTTGGTGTTCTCGGGTAAAGCCGAGGGCCGTGGATCGGCACTCGCAGTTCACAACGCGCGACGACAGCGAACAGTCAGCCAACTCCAACGGCAGAAAATGTCGATCAGAAAAGCGCCCGCACGCTCGGCCAATGGATTCCCCTGATGTTAATTACTCTGCCAAATTCCGCAAATACTCATTATCTTCATGACAGCGCGTAGATCGCCGGCCATAGAGAGAACAACCTACCCTTGTTCAGGTTCGTGCTTCCGTTGGCACTAGATATCGCTGGCCTCAATCGTTTCCTATTCGGTCCACGAGTGGCTAGAGTGGCTAGAGTGTACCCAAATATGGGTCATTTTGTCACCTAATCAAATAGTCTTTTGCGGGGTCGGCCTATCGCTGGGCGTTGACGTGGTTGATTTGAACGGACTCAACACTCGACCCTATCGGTTGAACACTATTCTCGAACCATGCCGATTTCATTTCTTCAGCACAACCGAGAGCCAAGTGTCGATCTTGCTTACCTTAATATAGACCCGTACTTCCACTACCGCACAACACATTCAAAACAACTATCTATATTAAGCTTAGAATCTATGTTCGCTGTGAGCTGGTACTGGGCTCGACTTTACAAGGTGGACCGTCCAGCTCAGCTCGCCACCTTCTAGCCAAGTAGGCCTGCATTTGCCCACTGTCTGTTTCCGCCGAGGTAAGTCATCATCAAGCGCGAGTGATTCGAAATGCACAGGGCGAGGTGGAGCGAGAGATAGTTAGGAATGTTCTCGGCTCGAACGCGAACTCACTGAGTACGCGTTTTGTGGGAGGATAGTTCACGGTGGTTGTCTGGTTTGCTAGATAGGATAGGTCCCCAGATAGGGCGGCTTTCCTTCATTGTAATGTGTTATTGATTTTTATATATATTTTGGGTAGTGTTGGATGCCTCTTGTCCCCGCTCAAAGTAACGCATTTAGTTCGGATGTGGTAAAACCTGGTATCTAGTTAGGGAGGACAGTGTCCAATGCACGAGTGACGACAACACAGAGCGTACCCCGGCACCAAGAAATGTCACGATACATGGCTAACTCATCTGGCTATAGGTGTGCGTTCGGAAGGAGCAACCCAGTCGCGCTTGCTATACCAAACTAACTTTGAAAGTCATCCCCGGGCGGGGATGGCCTTTTAGTGCCCGCAACTGGTCAGTTCGCCAGAGCGAACCTAAAATAGCTCTCAGCTCATATTCAACCGAAGTGTAAAACACGTAGATATCCACTCGAGTACGGCGATAAGACAACTCGCCCCTGGCATGAACGTCGAGGGTGCTAGACCGGTCGCCCGCTATCAGTCTCGGTCTGTTCTCCACGGTTCGGCGCGGGCATGCGGGCACGCGGTCTTGATTTAGCACGGGTCGTCAACAGGCGCTTAGATATGGGTGCCTGGAACTCTTGCCTGATCTCCCGCGACAATGTATGCAGTCGTTTGAAACAAAAAAAAACTCAGTATGCTACTTTTACCCCACCCTATTCTCTCCACTCGCTGTCAAACTCGAACCACTCATTTGAAAATATCATTTGTCATTTATATTAGCAGACCGATCACACCAGCGATAAATCCGCACAAACCCGGGCACCTGGTCTGCATGACCTGCTTCGCCCGTTCTCGCATCTCGACAACCATAAGCAAAAACCGAACCCGACAGTGCCGTCGTGTTCTTTTTGGCAGGCACCTATCCCCGAAGTCTTCTTCTCGACAGGCACAGATGTCAGGTGTGCACGAAAAGCAAATGAACGACGGGCCCGATGCGTCCCGGTTTCTTCCTGCGTGACGCGGCATGAGGTCAGGAGACATTTGAATCGATCGGACGATCTAATGGGGCGGCGCGGGTCGAGACTTCTGTGCGAGAATGGGTGTGCGTGTTACGCTCGGCCTGCACGGTTCGGAGCGGCGGCGAGCTATATAACACGCTCCAGCTTGGCCATCCACTCCACAACCATCAGTTCTCACTCTTACTTCACTCTTATCATCGATTACAACCATGTCTGCCCACCCCCAGACGGACTTGACCATCCCCAAGACCCAAAAGGTCGCGGTGTTTGAGAAACATGGGGGACCGGTCCAGATCGTCGAGCGGCCCGTCGTCCAAGAGTCTGAGCTCAAGGCCGGCGAGGTGCTCATCAAGGTCATGTTCTCTGGGTGAGTTTCCCGTGTGTCGACGGCGATGCCGGCGGGAATTTTTAAGTTGCCGCCGGAGTCTCGCCGGCGGTTCCCACGCCTCTTTGCATTTACTGATTTCCTTTTCTTCGCTGCAGTGTGTGCCATACGGACCTTCATGCGTTGTTGGGCGATTGGCCGCTGGAGGCAAAGCTCCCGCTCATCGGCGGGCATGAAGGAGCGGGTAGGTCCATTTTTGCGCATGGATTCTTTTTCCCACGACTGATGGTGCGCTCCACAATAGGTTTCGTCGTCGCCATCGGCAAAGGCACTTCCTCGCCTATCAAGGTCGGCCAAGCTGTTGGGATCAAGTGGCTTGCCACCAGCTGCTTGTCGTGTGAAGCGTGCGCCCGAGGTGAGCTATCAATAGATGTCCGATGACGACATGAGAACTGACAAATCTTTTTTGAATAGGGTGAGATATTTGTTCCCGTTCTTTTGAGCTTCTACCAGAGCTGAGATTTTGGCGATTGTAGAAACGAGTCGGTGTGCGCGGAAGCGCAGTGCTCGGGGTATACTGTCGATGGATCGTTCCAGCAATATGCTGTGAGGCAAGTCGTGCTTTTTGTTACTTGATAACTGGTTGTTAACGCTGGTCGACTTGTATAGCTATGCCGCTCATGTTACGCCTATCCCGCAAAGTAAGTTTACGGCATGGGTCCTATGGTATCTAACCGACTCTCTCTAGCTATCTCGCTCGAGTTGGCTGCTCCCATCCTGTGTGCCGGTGTGACCGTGTTCAAGGTAAATTCGATATATGCAGCTGTGCGTGCGTAAATTGTTGACACGAATGAATTAGGCAATCAAACAAGCTGGTACTGAGCCTGGCGACATTATTGTGATCTCTGGTGCTGGAGGAGGGTTGGGTACGAGTTTTCATTCTACAGACTGGAATGTTTCTGACGCTTTCATCTACGAATCTACTCAGGACACCTTGCAATTCAATACGCAATCAACGGCTTCGGATTGCGCGTCATCGCCCTCGATAGTGGTGATGAGAAAAAGGCACTCTGCGAGAAGCTTGGGGCCGAGGCCTTTGTCGATTTCAAGGTATGCGCACGTTTATCGCCCAAACTCGAGCGCACCTCTCACGGCATATGAACAGACTTCTGGAAACATGATCGAGGAAATCAAGAAAGCGGCCGACGGGTTGGGTCCGCATGCCGCCATTGTTGCGAGCGCTTCGTCTGTGGGGTATGACCAGGCGTTGGAGTACCTCCGCCCTGGAGGAACTCTCGTCGCTGTTGGTCTCCCACCTGGTGCCAAGATCAATGCCGACGTCTTGTGAGTTGGTGGTGTTCGTTTTAAGTGATAGTTGTAGGCTTACGTGCCTTTTTGCGATTCAGCTTGACCGTCGTTCGCAGCATTACTGTCAAGGGTAGCTATGTCGGGAACCGCGAAGACGCCCGCCAGGCTCTTGATATCGCCGCTCGCGGGCGTGTGCGCACAACGTACCGCGTCGAGCCTTTGGCAAAGCTTCCAGAGGTTTTCAAGGAGATGAAGGAGGGCAGGTTGGCGGGACGTGTTGTTTTGGATTTGGTAAGTTGTCGCTTATGGTGTACTGGTCCCAAGCTAACTAGCTACGATACAGTGGAAGTAAATTGAAAAGCCAACAAAAATGCCTGTTGGCCTGAACCGGGTGCATATGGGGCATCAAATCTGAATGGGTTGTGGTGTGTCTTTGTATGATCCATGAATATATTTGTGTTAACCACTTATCGACTGTCTCGAGTTTGTGGGGGTCCCTTAAATCAAGATCATATGGGCTAATAGTGTATAAAAGCTCTGGCGAGTAGTTACGGCCATTTTTGTTGTGAGAGGCTTGAGCGACCGGAGCCGAGTTGTATAGGCCGAGTTAGGCGCATACATTGCGCTGAAAGGCGTATGATAAATAAGAGGGTCACGCGATGTCCCTACTGATTCTATTGAGCACCGTATCTTGGTTTAGCCTTTACATACTCTGGTTAGCTTTGGCGGCTGAGAGCGCTTATGTGCAGCGATTCCTGAAATGGGACAGGGTCACGTGCGCGAATCACAGGGGCCGGGGTTACCCAAACAAGCTGTTACAGCGCTCTCACAGAACACCACCACTCGCGCTCTTGACTTTACCACCTCTCATTTGTCCCATAGTAACCTGGTCCAGCCTATCGGGCCAACTCCTTCCAATAACCTTTCTAGCGGCGAGTTATTGCCATACCATCCTTTGCTAGTCGCCTCCAAGTTCACAGCACATGGCCGACGAGCGGTCCCACTTGCTTCCCGGCAGCTCGCACGATCGTCGACAGCGATCACTGAGCACTTCCAGCCACTGGTCTCAACCCCTCCGCTGGAATCTATCTCAACCTCCCGCACGAACGCCTCAGTTCCGCTTCTCGGCTCGGCCTGATGACATGCTTCCAACGGATCTTACAATCGGCGCTCTTGAACAATATCTCCCTGGCTTGCCCGCTGCGCCCGCCTCCAGAGCAGCCGTGCAGATTATATGGCTACTATACTTGATTATTGAAGCTGCTTCGCCAGCGGAACGCACTCGCTATTCCTCCAGTCGGCAGGAGTGGGTGCAAAGCACGCGTGTGAAACGTACCCAGGAAAACTTGGAGAATTTACTATTGGCTGTTTGGAGAGATTTTCTAAACGGAGCACGGGACGACGCGGTCGAGGAAAGGGATGAGATCGAAGAACTTTTGTGGTACAGGGTCGGGTTGTCGGATGATATCAATGGAGATGTTGTTCGAGGTGGGCAGTTGCGCTCTAATATTCGCAAAAATTACTAATGATACTTAGTTGTGGATATGCTTATGCACGAGGCTGTTCCCGTTCAATTTTTGTGCGACCCTGCCCTCCAGATATCCCTCTACCGAACCTGGAGGCATGGGTTGCTGCCTCGGCCAACTAATCAAGAGCCGACGCTAGGCAGGTTATTGAAATATTATGACAGGTGTACGACGCCCAGGTAAGTTTTCTCAGATTGCCTTCTACAATCCGACACAGTGAAATAACACACATCCAGAGTCGCACATGCAATATCAGTCACCATCCGCCTCGCTTTCCTCGTGCTGCTGGCTCAGCTGCTCCTGTACCCTCCACGTTCTGGGTTTTCTGGCGCACGCGAATATATCTTGCTGTTGTATTGCGTTGCTGCTTTTCTGGAGAGCCCCAGTTTCGGATCTTGGCCCTTTGTTTTCATCGCCGTTTCCCTATTATATTCCCTCCCATTCTCCCCAGCGCCCGACGGCTCCTTCCGGTCTCTTATGCTGCTGAGCTTCATTGGCCTTCTCGTCAGCCTGCACGCCGCATACCCGCCAACGCCACTCCTCCTTTTCCGACCTAACCGCGCCTTGCCATTTGCCGTCTATATTCGCACAATCTTCACTCAGACCGTCACACCTACTCTTGCATTTTTTGCTCCGCTTTTGCTTGCGCTCAGTGTTTTCTTGTCGCTTTCAGTCGCGGATCCGTTCACTTTGCCATGGTCTGCTGTCGCCTCGGTCTACGACGAACATATGGGTCCCTCTGATCCAGTACCACATCCCACACCATATACCACCAGGATTACTATTTTCTCGTTTTTCATTTTTGTCTTGATCTCGATACCCTTTTTCGTCACGTCCCTCGTCCTCCTTCCCTCGCGACACTCGTCCTCCCCCCGCGACGCTAGTATCGACTGGGACACGTTTGGCACCCTCACGGGGGCTCGCGCTCGCCGTGCCTTTGTCCACGCACTCATTGCTCATGCCCAACCTGAATTTTATCCTGCCCCACTCAATATCGCACGATTATTATGGGTTACTGTTCCGCGTGCGGTGCTTGAGATACTCGGTCGACCCCTTGCGAGCGAGTGGTGGGCCGAAAGTGTGGCGGTATGGGTGTGGAGAGGATGGGTAGGCTGGATCGGGGTGTTGTTCGCATTGTTTTGGTTGGCTGGAAGGTGACGGAGATTACCCATGGTTGACCTGGTATATCCCATGGATCTATGTAGCGTAGTGTTACTTGATATTTACTGAATCTCGAGAGCGCTTTGATGCGATGGATGTTCGTGGGGAATGTGTGCTAGCTTGCAGGTTGAAGTGTAGACTTGGATCCATCATGATATAACGTTTGCTAATATCGGTACAAGGGGCGCCAGTCCACCACCTCCACGGTTTCTGCACCGCACTCAACGGATTGCAACGCTCTAAACCCCTCACATGTCCGCTCCGCAATCATGTACGTGAATAGCGCGCTATACGCCTACCACTGGGCTTAACCCAGCTTTAAATCCAACGGTCAGGTCAGGCTGCTAGACGTGTTATACGCCGAGTCGTGATAGCTAAGACACGCTGAACACCTGCCTATGAGCGTTAGAGGATGTCGACCAGTGGGCCCAGGGCCAGCAAGTTGGGTCCGAGTCATACGGAGCCGGCGAACCAGTTTCGACCTGGTGGGCGAATTGGCTGATATCTCGGTGCAAAGTACATGCCCGGGAAATCAGGATGAAACAGAGATTCGGGTGGAATTGGGACAGATCATACCAAAAACGGTCCATATGATGTCATCAGTCTTGAAAATCTGATGGTCCGTTTTCAGTACGATGTCACCCAACATCTGAGATTAGTACGAAACATATGAGATCCTAGGATGAATTATCCTGACCTTCCACAAATGGTAGCCGCAAATCAAAAAAGTCTGTTTCATCCTGGTTTTTAGGATGGATTCCTCCCACAGTGATGAGCGAGGGCAAACTGGGTTGCCCAAATCGTGCTGCAAGACACGAGCTTCAGTGTCGACTACCAGTTCTTCGTATTCGGTCAGCATCTCGCATAAAGTTGCGCATAGACTAGATATGTACTGAGATTGTTGTGCCAGCATGGTGGGTAAGCGCTTTAACTTACGGTGCTGAGATGCGAGGTCGGCCAGTTCGCCGTTCTCCAGGATGCAGCAGAGCGAGTGTTGGCGTGGCTGGTCGGTCGGGTTGGAGCAAAGAGGAGGAATACCCAGTCATTATCAAAAGGGCTTGTGCGAGCGTTTTCGTCTTCCGGTACGTGAAGTTTGAAATTGACTTGACGGCCAGAGGGCGTTTGACGTGCAGCGGCAAACATAATCTGCAAGTCATTTAGTAGGAGGTTGTTTCAACTGGCTCGACCCAGCCTGAACTCTGAGCGCCCACTAATCGATCCCAGACCAGGACGAACTTGCTTAGTTCCTCAATTAGCCGGCGAAATATCACCACTGCGATGAGCTCATGTATTATCCAGAACTGTGCGTTTTCCCATCATCCAAGCTGAGAATTACACCTGATGCGCGAGGTCGGGAGCGTCGTACGATGAGCAGACGACGATGGCCGGGGGAGAACCCCGCCGGAACCGGATGCATAGTAACAACGGACTGTACACACTCGGAACGGCACACATGGCCCATCCCTACCTGGCGGCCCCACAGCCCAACAACGCCCGTCATCAATGTCTCAGGCGTACCAGCAACTAGGAGGAACCTGTGGTGGTGTGTTGCATACCGAGAGCCAACGGAGTCTCCAGGCTCATTATACACGCAGCGCGATACTGCGGTTCCATCACTGAGCTCGGCGCCAGAAGGAGGTACATCTATCGAGGGCAGAAGGAAGCAATGGACCAGCTAGCAGGATGCACGTAAACATGCATGCGGCCTTCGCGTAAAGAAAGAAACGAGAACTTTCATCCATAAACAAAGCAACTAATACAAATGAAAAGGCTAAATAGTTATCTTAGTTGCGGCCCGACATGACTTCTCCGGCTGGAATTGTTTTTGCCACTTGTCACCGATCCTGCCTTGGTCAAAATCAAGCTGCAAGAAACCACGGGTAGAAATGATCGCGGCGGTTTGGGGAAGCATGAGGAGACCTCTTAGATCAGGAGGGATCCAGACAAGTAGCTTGGACTTGGGGGTGGTTACCCATCCGTCAGTGTCCAGTATCCAGGTTGTGTGAGAGCCATTGATTCGGCAACCTGGATTACATATGTGGGGTTCGGTATACTGGGCATTAAGAATGGAATGCAAGGGAGTGATTGTTTGAGCGGAATCGTTTGCCGGTGCAGGTGTGTTGTCCATCGCGGGGCCAGACAGCATGTCCGAAGTACGTATGTTGTTGTCGCCCGAGCCGGAGACGATGTATGCGCCATCTGGTGAGTATCCAACCGAGTAGACCGAACTGGTATGACCCTGGAGTGGCTGGCCTACGCTCTGACCAGTGCGTGCGTCCCAGATGCGTATGGTATTGTCACT
>WSTK01000609.1:0-20016 GCA_019616945.1 Ceratobasidium sp. 414
AAGTGGGACAAGGCGAAAACAAGCTGGGGTTACCAGGCTTGTTCTCTGCTCTCTATATACTACGCAAGTACAGGTGAGTCATCTAAGTACGACAGTCAACCGCCATTCCAAGGCGAGTCAACCGGACGAGTCACGCGTACATGTGTGAGTCAACCGCCATTCCCAGGTCGGTTAACCACTGAAGCACAGCCAAGCCACGAGACAAAGGGGGGCCAGAGGCGCCCAAGAGAAAGAAAAGAAAGAGAAAAGCTGGGGGCTGTACGACAGCTCACAACAAAGGAACTTCAGAACACCTTCGACATGAGGGATTTAGGTGAGTTATCTGAATTCCTAGGTTATAAAATCACCCGTGATAGAAGCGCAATGACAATCACATTGTCCCAGGAGACTTATGTCAACTCCATTGTCACACGTGCTGGCATGGAAAGTGCGAATCCCACGAAGCTTCCGATGCAAGCCGGAATGCAGTATTCACGTTACACCGGCAACCGAATTGACTTCTCATATGCAATGTGCATAGGCGAACTACTATATTTGGCCCTCGGAACAAGACCCGATATTGCCTACGCAGTTCAGCACATGTCGCAATTTACGTCGAACCCCGGACCAGAACATATTGCTGGGATCAAGCAAATTTATCGCTATCTCCGAGGCACCACGCCACTCGGAATCACCTACTGCGGAAAGAAGGATGGTCTCCTTGACTACCTCGCTTCTCGAAATTCCACAGTAACGAATCACGCCATAGAACCCCTCGGCTATACCGATGCTGATTGGGGGCAAAACATTCTCGACAGAAGATCGATATCCGGACAGGTCTATATAATGGCAGGAGGCGCAGTGAGTTGGGCATCCAAGAAACAGCCTACTGTTGCTCTCTCTACTCTTGAAGCAGAATACCTCGCCTTATCCTTCACTATATGCCATGCAGTCTGGATCCAACAACTCTTTGTCGATCTACGCCTACTCAGTCCGACAGATGGTCTACATGGATGCCCTTGAGCGCGTCCTCTCGTCGTTGCCACTGACAACAAGGCTGCCATCGCCCTCTCCCGAGACGTCCAATTCCACGGATGATCAAAACACATCGATATTCGACACCACTTTATTCAGAAGGTGGTCGAGGACGGGCAGGTTGAGATCTGCCATGTTGGGGGCGAGTATAACCCAGCAGATATCCTCACCAAGGTGCTACCTGGCCCTAGGTTCGAGAGGCTTCGCGACCAGCTTCTGGGGCGTGAAGGGTCCACAGGTTTGGTGGACCAAGTTCAAAACGACTAAGAGGACCTGGGACCTCGAGCTGTACGAGGTGTGAGACCCGAACTACCTGACGGAGGAAGGTCACTTTACGACCACGGAACTCACGATTCAGGGGGAGTGTTGGGATGAGAATCCCTCGTCGGCATTGTACCAGCTAAGTCAGCTGGGCTTTCCCACAGGTGCCATGCGGCAGAACATTCAGGTTCCTTCTTATTCCGTTTCTGTTTCTGTTGTCACGGACTACGTATTGCCTGGCAACGTGTTCGATGCTTCTATGATGGACTCTGACATGGAATGGTACGATAATGTATTTCCTTAGCAACGTGTAGATCCAGTTGCCTTCTGCACCTTCCCTTCATATGTCGCTTATGATGCGTCTGTTCTTCTTTGCTTCTTGAGGCTGTGTTGCACATGTATATAAACCCAGCCTCCCTTGTTCATTTATTATCAGTTTCAATCACTTGTCTTCGTCCTCCCTTGCCTAAGGCAGACTTCCACTGTGTGATCTCAACAGCACCAGCGAGTTTTGGCCTTTGTGGCGAGTCGGTGGTGTCTATTAGCCGAACGATAATGTCATAACCCATTATCGAAGGGAAGAAAAGCATTGACTTTGCAGAATCAGGCACTCGATTATTGTTTATTGAGTCACGTGACTGCCCACTGATTTGAGCCATGTGACCCTCGGACCCAGCACGGCTCCTATAAGATTCGGAGCCACAACAACACCCTGTGGGCCTTACACGTGACCCAACAACAAACACATGTGATGCTCCAAGACTGCCCAATGGTGGCTGGCCACTACACGTGACCAACTGTGGACTGCACAGACAATAATGACTCGAAGGATGATTAAGGTATATAAGGAGAGGTAAAGCCACCTGAGGCTCTCAGATTGCTTTACCTCGTCCACCACCGGACTCGACTAGCATACCAGTAATTAACTAGAACACTATCAATATAAAACCAAACTATAATAATACAAACACGTAGCCACTACATAAGAATAGAGAAAGATATGAGTTAAGACGGGTCTTGACAGATAAGTTAGTAACCAATGTAAAACAATGTTTACGTACGGGTAGTTCCAGTGGTGGGTGGCTTGTGTCTGCTTCCCAGGACCATTCCTCGGGTCGATTGCAAGACGGCCTGTCATTTTGCTCAGCGGAATAAGGAGTAAGATAAAAAAAAATTACGTACTGGAGCGCTGACCCCCTCAAGTTCCATGGGACTCTCTTGAGTCGCTTCGGCTTCGCCTGAGATTGTGTTGAGGACTTGTTTGAGGACCCTTGGTGGGAGTTTGGATGCGTCGGAGCTGAGGAAGGCCGTTGCCTGGTGGATCGCTTCTGCAGTGTCGATGGACCCGAGGGCGTCGTCTGGTGAACCTGGGTCCGCCAGGCCAGGGTTGCCTTGTTGGAGTCTTGGTGTGGGAGCTGGTTACATGAGTGTTAGCAAACATAAAGTCATATATAAGAATACAAATCGTGAAAGACTTACCCAGCGAGCCACCGTAGCTTGTTTCCCCAGTGCTGCAGTCCGGCTGGATGATGCGTCCAGGTCGGTTACCTGGCTCGCCGCAGGGGTTCTTCTTGGACTGGGAGTTTCCCTTTGGCCCTGATGGGCTGGGTGGTTGGCTGGACCCTTGTGAACTCGCTTCGTACTCATCTAGCGCCGAGTTGGTTTAGTACAAAGGTCGAGAACACATAACCTGACATACCCGATTCAAGTTTATGGGCGGAAGGGCGACGCGTATGCCAGGAGCGCCTCAGTTCAGTCTCGAAATCTGATGTCGAGACAGCACTGAGTGCACGGTTCTGTAAAGGATAAATAAAAAGAGTAAATTAACCAAACCATGAACTCGAAATATAGATGTACAGATAGGGTGGGGAGGGTGCTAGGTTGTTGCAAGGACCGATTAATCGATTTGTGGAGCTTAGTGTTAGACTGGGTGATGGCACGGGGCATCAGAATGCTCTGCTGTATTTTCACTTGCTGCAAGGCCATTAAATCGGAAAGAAAAGGCCCAGGTTACGACAGGCACTCACCTCGACATGTAGAAATCGTGTGACTGGGAAGTCCTTGTGACAGGCGGCAGGTGGGCAATGTGTGGTGTGGCCCTGAGGCCGGGCTGTTGCGGTAGCTCATGAATGGTGTGGGCACCTGGGTGTGTCAGGTGAAGTTGACAACGGCCCCACGGAATAACACAATTGCCAGAAATGTTGGCGCTCCATTTGAAATAATGCACAGCGAACATACCTTAACAGGTCAGCGGCAGACCCAGCATGCACTGCAAACAGCCTAATACAGGTTGCTCATGGTGCATTTCCAGGCACATGACCCAAGTGGCCCGGTCGATGGAGGAAAAAATTGGCATGCATTCAGGCGACAAGTGGGATCACACAATATTGAAGTTATAGTAAAAATGACTTGGTAAAAAAAAATTACGAAGTATGCACCCAGACAGACACACTCACTCACACTTCTTCAGCCTCTAGTGCTCACACAGATGCACCGAGAGAGAACCATGTATGCATGGGCTGCACACCGTGCGGCCCTCGCACTTCCCTATTTGTCTTGGGCCAATGGGACGGATTTCCTGCACTCCAATGACGAACGATTCACTTGTCCCTACTGTGGGTGTCATCTCCAATCGCCAGCTGGGCGCAACTGTCATATCACACTCCGCCCTATCTGTCGAGCTAGGCATCAGCGAGTGATTGAAAGCCAGAAGGGGAGTGAATTGAAGAGAAAGAGGACGAGCGAACTGGAATTACCCCCTGCACCGATGGGGGACGAGCTGCCAAGAAAGCGAGTCCAAATTGAACTGATGGGTATTCCCAGCCCATCATGACCCAGGCCGCTCGCCCCGAATTCCAATCCCAATCCCACTGCTCCTGTGGCAGGGGGCACATATCTGGGGCGTGGTGGCAGGTATGCTTGGGATGGGCTGTTTGTCAAGCCCTTCCCAATCACTACAGCAGGCGTGTCAATTGGTACATGGCATTGGAATGAGGCAGACCTACACGAATACTTGAGATCATGTGGATTGCTTGGAGATCGTGAGTTGTTCAAGACTGCTGACATCCTGATGACGACCGGATTAAGTGGGAAGGGGAGGACGAAGCACCTGAAAGGGCCAATGGTGAGTATTTTGAAGGCGGAGCAGACGCAGAATACTCACGTATTGCAGTATAAGGACCAGGGCACGTGGAAGGACAACACCGCCTTGTTGCACGATATCGACAAACTCCCCATGGGGCCTGATTGGAAGACGGTGAATGTTTCAGTGGGTGAAGGCCTGTGCCAGCAGACCCACACAGTTCATTTCCAAGATGTCCTGAAGGTGGTTTGTGAGCTGATCGGTGCGAGGCACTTCAAGCAATGGATGCGGTATGCACCGGAGCGACATTGGACCTCGCAGGACGGGGACTGTCAGGTCTACGATGAGATGTGGAGTGCGAACTGGTGGTGGCGAATGCAGGTAAGTACTGACTCTGACAAGGAGACCAGTTACTCACATGCCAAAGTATTTGATACACGACAAGAATGGCACGGTTGTGCTGTTGATAATTGCAAGTGACGAGACGACCTTAACTAATAACACAAAAGGGCCCAAGGCACACCCCATCTACCTGTCTATAGGGAATATCAGCGAGACAATGCGATGCAAGCCATCGAAACAGGCAATGATACTTCTCAGGTACTTACCAGTGGATGCTTTCGAGGAGTTTCCCAAAAAACTCCGCCAGCAGTATCATGTGGAACTGTTGCATCAGTCCCTCAAGAAGATGCTTGAGCCTCTGAAGACGGCCTCTTCGGACGGGTTACTCGCCTGGTGCGCCGATGGATCCCTTCGACGTATATACCCCATTATTGCAGCCTGGATCACAGACTGGCCTGAGCAGAACAATATCGCCTGCACGACACAGGGTTGATGCCCAAAATGCATGCATAAATGGAAGGGGTGAGGGCAGGGGGGGCAGAGTGTGCCACTGCGCGACCAAGACGCCACGCTTGAGGCACTCCGAGCATACCAGAGAACGAAACGGCCAGCGACACTGGTGGTGCTGCTCTTGAGGCCGGTGATGCCATTCTGGGCCGACATACCGTACATCGATATCAGGGGGTGTCTGGCACCAGACCTCCTACATCAATTCTACAAAGGGATGTTCGAACATGTGCGGAGTTGGACCGAGCAGCTGTTGGGGACGAAAGAGTTGGACTGACGGTTCATGTCAATGCCGCAGGCTCAAGACTTATGATATTCCAAGAAGGGTGTTACAAAGGTGAAAGTCTGGAGAGGGCGCGAGTCGCGGGAGATGATGCGGCAATTCTTGCCAATCATGCTCAATGCCCAGGCGCCAAGGGACTTCGTGCGCATGATGCGTGCGCTCCTCGACTTCTCGTACTTAGCTCACAGTGCCCAGCTGACCGATGAGGAACTCACCAAGATGGATAACGCGCTCGCAGCATTTCACGAGGCCAAGCATGTCCTTGTCAACTTGGACATCTACCAAACGTGTGGCACATTTGATCATATCGCTAAACTGCATATGCTTGGGCATTATCCATGCAACATCTGCGAACTGGGTGTACCTGACGGGTTTAGTAGCAAAACCCCTGAGCATCTTCACATTGTCTATGTGAAGGTTCCATGGTGTATGTCGAACCGCCGGGAGCCCTTACTGCAGATGGTAGGCTATGCCAGGCAAATCGAAGCGATGGAAATTCAGGGAACAATAATCAAGGAGCTATACGGCGAGTGTGCAGAGGTCGAGGACGACAAGACTGACATTTACGCTGACAAGGAAGAATGCGAGGGCGAGGCTGGCAAGGGTAATGTGGACGGACACGAGAGCAGTGAGGAAGATGAAGAGGACAAGGCTGACGAGGATGATGAGGACGAGGGTGAGGTTGTTCAGGTGCAGTCGGATGAGACAGTGGAGTCCGAGCAGTCGGAGATATATTATCCCCGACCTGTCCGGTTCATCGCCAAGCAGCCGACTGTGCCGAGTGTCCCCGGGCACATGCTTATCACGTCATACCATGTGTCTGATCTGATCTGAGCGCTACGACGGTTTTTGTTGCCCATGGCACAGAGTCGTGGGGAGGACCTTCTCATTCTCCCCTCCGACCGCTTCCCGTCTGGCACAAAGTCACCCTCCACCATCCACCCCTTCCTTTCTCCCTGAGCCAACCGTGTCATCACGATGTCATTTGCACACACCCTGCATTGCGAGATGCTGCCGGACAGGTCAAAACAGCCAGCACATTCGACACAGCTCTCTTCACTGTTGATCGTGACACTATTGGACTCAATCGTAAGCCACTAAGCCCACACCACTGCATTTTACCTTTTGCTCACCTGCTGGACACTCATAGGCTACTGCGCTGGGCGCGTTCGCACCATTTTCACCCTTCCTCCACACCTCCAACATCTGTATCCGTGTCCTCTGGCCTACCTTGACATATTCACTCCTTTCATCGTATGGGACACTACCTCTCACCTCTATCAGACCACCCATGCCTACCTGAATGGATGCCGTGCATCCATGATCGTTCCTGTGGCTTGCCTTGCCATGATGTGTTACCTCGCACCGGATTTTGCCTCACCGTCAACACCCAGTGGCCGGTTTGATGTCTCCAGCCCCGCCTATGCTGGCCGCAATTTCGTCTTTAACGATTTTTACAACTACTTTACCCAACTCTTGGTGGCTTATTGGCAGCGTTCAGCCTCAGCACGTCTGAGCTAGTATGTGAGTACATTCACGCATCCGACTTCCTTTTCTTTTTTTACAAACCACCTCGTCCTTCGATTAGATCTAGATTTAGCTGTGCCGTGCTGTGTTTCCCATTTATGATTTGTCTAGCCTAATACATAACCATTGCCTGCTCCTCCCTGTGTGCTTGCTGTCAGGTTCTTCCGAACTGTCGCGACCCTCTAAGGAGTCGTGGCTGGCGATGACGTGAGGGTAGCGGAGGCAGGAACTGGTGGCTACGTGCACCAAGGAGGGCCCTGGGAAGGGTCGAGGTCTCGTGGCTGACCGAGGGACTTAGTCGCTGGATTCCCAAAGGGAGATCCCAAGCTAGTCCTGGAGGGAAGTGGCGAGTTCTTAAGTCAGAGGGGGGGAGCTCCCTAGAGAGGATGTGTGACGAGACAGAACAAGCTGGGGTTACCAGGCTTGTCTGCTGCTGTATAAATACTAGACGAGTACAGACGAGTCATCTATCTACGTCAGTCAACCGCCATTCCAAGGCAAGTCAACCGTCAGAGTCATCTATCTGAGGTCGCCAGTCATCTGCCAGTCCGCAGTCACGTCACGAGACAAGAAAGAAAGAGGAGAAAGAAGAAGAAAAGAGGGGTGCCATTCATGGCTCGTGACATTCGCCCCCCTTTGTGCGAGCCCAAGGCGAGGACCCAAGCCGGGCGAGCACAGAAAAAGAAAGAAGAAAAGAGAGAAAGAGAGAAAACAGACAGAAAAGAACACACGTAAACTACACTTTGGGGCTACATTATCCGGGGCGCATTGTAGCAACGACTGGTTACCCATTTCTACCTTAGGGGGCCCAAACTTGGTTCGGCTCACTCCGAACGCTCCTCGAACGTCTCGTCAAGACGTTCCCAGGCTTCATACCGCTCCTCCCATCCCATGTGTCGGTTCCAGGTGTACTGGTTGAGCCAGTCGAAGAACTGGCCCTTCGACATCCCCTTCCGGAACAGGAGGTTGGCGACTTGGTCCCGGGTGAGCTCGTCGATCGGGTCGTGGTACGTCTCCGGCGTCTTGGAACGCCACTCCCGGACGGCGTCGGCGATCCATTCTTGCATGCGATCGGTTCGCACCCACCAGGTCCCGTCGGCCTTCCACTCGAGGTCAGGGAACTGCCCCTTGGACTTGGTGACGACCCCGTAGACCGAGTCGCCGACGCACTTGTTCGCGACGTAGAGTTTGGTTCGCGACATCTGCCAGGCGTCGTCCGGCCTTGGCCCGTCTCCGACCCACATGAGGGGCCCGTGCTTCGGGTGGTGCAGGGTGTTGCCGCTGAGGCTGCAGCCTCCCCGCTCGTGGAGGGGGATGTATCGGAGGTCGCATCCCGGGTCGAGCTCGGCGGCGTATTCGAGAGCGTCTGAGAAATTGTTGATTTTCCGGGTGTCCCGGACGTACGACCCGATCCCCCTGTCCCGGAGCCGGCCGCACTCCTAGGAGACCAGGAGGTAGTTGCCGCAGGGCTTGATGGAGACCTTTGGCTTGGGTCCCCACCTCGACTGGTCCCGAGCGTTCGCATTGGCCCTTGCCTGGCGCTCCTCGATGTTGCGACCTTGGCGCTCGTTTCCGGCGCGCTTGGCGGCGATCCCAGCGTAGGACTTGACGACGACCATGGTGTGAGAGTAGTGGAGGAGGCGAGGTCAAGCGCTGCTAGGGTGGTAGTGGAGGGGATGTCGTTTCCGGTCTTGCCCCGGACCTCTTTATAGTTGGCTGGTACTGGGGCTGTGGGAAAAGAGCGGCGAAACTGGCGCATGACTCGCTCTAGGACCCCTATCTTCTCCGCCCGTTCCATGGTGTTTTCCAGCGAGTCATACCCCTTCCATTTCACCTCGTAGTACAGCTGTCCCTTCTTTTCTTCCCATCCTACTATCTTCTCGACTTCGAATTGCTCCTCCCCCTCTTCTGTGATGATTGGCGGAGGCTGCGGCGAGAACCTCCCGAAGGAATCCTCCTTGTATGGGGAAAGGAGACCCACATGAAAGACGTCGTGGATCCTCATAGATTTCGGCAGATTCAGTCGGTAAGCATGCGAAGATATTCGTTCGTTCACCGTAAATGGTCCGGCTCGCTTATCGTCAAGCTTTTTGGAAGGCCTTCTTGTCCTGATGTTCCGGGTATCCAGCCATACCCTTTGTCCCTTTGTGTATTCTTTTGGCTCTCCTTTGTACTCTTTCTTCCGATGGTACTCCATGGCTGCTCGGGCTTCGTCCCAGATTTTCTTCATGTGTTCTGCCATCATATCTGCCGGTGGGGAAGCTCCTTTATTTTCCGAGAACTGCCAGTCCAGGTTCCTACCGTATACTACTTCGAATGCTGTTAAGTCTGTGGCCGTATTCTTTTGGTTGTTATGGCAGAACTCCGCTATTGGCAACCACTTCGCCCAGTCATCCTGGCTGTGGTTGCAGAAGCTCCGAAGATATCCTTCTAGCCATTGGTTGGTTCGTTCCGCCAATCCATCTGTTTGGGGGTGGTATGCCGTGGAAAAACGGGGTTCACTCCCCAACCGTCGGTATAGGGCCTTTAGGAAGTTACTGTTGAATGTTGGACCCCTATCCGAAATGGTGACCTTCGGGGTGCCGTGGTGTTTCCATACTTCTCTTAGAAATATCTCCGCCAGTTCCTCCGCATCCGTACTTTCCCTGCAGGGTATGAAGTGGCTTTGCCGTGAGAACCGGTCCACGACTACGAGGATGCTGTCGTATCCTTCTGATTCTGGTAATTTGACGATAAAATCGTAGTTGATTTCCTCCCAAGGCCTACTGGGGAGGTCCATGTCCTTTTGTGGCATGTGTTGTGGTAGCGCCTTCGCTCGGTTACAGACCTCGCATTGGTCCACATAGCTGTTGACCTGTGATTTTAGGTTCGGCCATGTGTAGCGTCTTTTGATCTGTTCTAGGGTTCGGGCTCGGCCCTGATGTCCTGCCACCGGGGAGTCATGGTGTAGCCCCAGGATTCGCTTCCTGATCTCTGGGTCATCTGGTACCACGATGGCGTTGTCGTACCATAGCAACCCCTCCTTCCAGGCGTATCGTCGGTATTGTTTTCGTATTGACGGAGGTAGGTCTTCCATGTGTTTGACGCTGTATATCAGGGTTTCCAGGGATTCCTCCTCCCCTTGTGCTTCCCTGATCTGGTCTATGATATCGATTCCTATCTCTGCTTTGAATCCGATGAATCGCTCGGCGGCTATCATGGTCTGCTCCGGGCTTGCGATCCCTTTATGGTCGCTCCTTCTGGATAGTGCGTCTGGTTTCTCCGACTGTTTCCCTGGCCTATAGACTATTTCGAAGTTATACGACGCTAGCAGACCGTACCATCGGGCGTGCTTCCTGTCCATGATTCTTGCCTTGCTCCAGAACTGGAGGTTTCTGTGGTCGGTGTAGATGGTTATGGTCTGTCTTGTTCCTTCGAGGAGGTATCGCCAGTGAGTCAGGGATTCGACGATGGCTAGGAGCTCTTTGTTATAGGTATCGTATCGGCTCTGGGCCTCGTTGAAGCTTTTCGACATGAAGGCGATGGGGTGTAACTTGCCGTCTTCATGTCGTTGGCTGAGGATGGAACCCATGGCTACTCCCGACGCATCGGTTTCCAGGAAATACGGTTTGCTAGGGTCTGGGTGTATTAACACTGGTCGATGGCATATGGCTTCTTTCAACGCCTTGAATGCTTCCTCTTGTCGTGTGGACCATCTCCATGCTGTGTTCTTTCGGGTTAGGGAGGTTAACGGTTGGGCCAGGGTGCTGTAGGCGGGGACGAATCTCCGATAGAAGTTGACGAAGCCCAAGAAGGCCTGTACTTGCTTCAGGGTTTGAGGGGTCTGCCACTCCTGTATCGCCCGGACTTTGTCCTCTTCCATCGAGATTCCCTCCGGTGTGATAACCAGGCCTATGTAGGTCACCGTTGTAACGAAGAATGAACATTTCTCTGGTCGCGCGAAGAGGTGGTGGTTCCTAAGTCGTCGTAACACCTCCCTGACGTGCCCTACGTGTTCTTCTTTGTTTTTGGAATAAATAAGAATGTCGTCCAGATAGACTATCACAAAGACGTCTCTTAGGTCGTGGAAGAGCTCGTTCATAAATCGCTGGAAGACCGCCGGTGCATTTTTAAGTCCGAAGGGCATTACCACATATTCGTAGAGACCGTCCTTGGTTCGAAAAGCCGTCTTCCATTCGTCTCCTTCCTTAATTCGCACATTGTTGTACCCCCACCGTAGGTCGAGCTTAGTGAATATCTTTGCTTCCCTGAGTTTCTCCAGGAGGTCCTCCTGCAGCGGAATCGGGAATTGGTCGCCGATTGTGATGTCATTGATTTTCCGGTAGTCGGTAACTAGTCGGAGGGATCCGTCCTGTTTCTTTACGTAAAAGCAGGGTGCGGCTATGGGGGAGTTGCTGGGCCGTATTTTCCCATCTTGGAGCTCCTGTTCTAGGAATTCTCTGAGCGTTCTCTGTTGGTCGGGTGACATTGGATACGCTTTCGCTGGTCGTGGTAGCTCGGCACCTTCCTTGAATTCTATGGCGCAGTCGTGTTCTCTGTGTGGCGGTAAGGCTTTAAATTTTTCGGCATCGAAGACGTCTGCGAAGTCTTGGAACTCTTGTGGAATAGGCCTCTTCCTTATGTCCCCTTCTTTCCCTTCCAGAGAGTTCACCTCCTCAGAGCCGACAGGGATCGAGGGGTCAATCAGCTCTGGGTCTGTGTCCTTTCCTTCAGGGATGTCGCGGTACTGTATTTCCATGGTTCCCCAGCGGATATCCGGGTCGTATTTGGACAACCACTCTTTCCCTATGATAGCCGGGGTATCCCCCAACGGCATGACATAGAATCGTTCTCTAAAGCTTCGCCCCTTTAGCTCGAAGTTGATGGTGGTGCGGAAGCGTATTTTCTCTGTGGTTTCTTGTCCGTCTATGGCAATGACCGTTCGTGGGAACTGTAGTTCTATTAAGGGTAAGGATTTCCTTCTGGCGAAGGTTATATCCAGGAAGTTTCTTGAGGAACCGGAGTCGATGAGTGTTTTTACTGGGTCCGTGATTCCCTTGATCAGAATATGTGTATGTGGTGTATTATCTGTGACCCTGATGTGATACATTCGATTCTGACCTTTGGGTGTTTCCTTGCCTCCTGACACGGGTACAGGGGGCCGTCCTAGTTTTCCGACTCCGAGGAGGTTGACGCTTCCTCTGCTTCCTCCTTTGTTTCCTGTACTTCTGCCGCTTTTCCCTTGACTGTCCCTCCTCCTTCCGCCGTGTTCCATTCCGTTGCACGGCAGGTGTCTTTCCTATGTCCCTTCTTTGCGCATTTGATGCAAAGTTTCTCGTCCATCCTTCGCTTGAATTCTTTATCCGAAAGGTTCTTCTTCCTTGGTGGGTTCGTACCTTCTCCGGTGGTACCCTGCCGTCCCTGTATCGCGTTGCTGGTTCCGTTGTGGCGTGGGTTATCTCTCCCTCTTGTGGCGAATAGGATATCGTCCGTTTTGATCGCTAGTTCGATCCATTGCTCGAGGGTTACTGCTTCTGTATTTTGCATGAAGGTCATTCGTAGGATCTCTTTCTGGACGTTGTCTTTTAGCCCGGTGCGGAACTTGTCGATAAGGGCTCGTTCATCCCAGCTGAGATTGTCCATAAGAATGCGGAACTGGGAGGCATATTGTTGCGCGGATTGCGTTTGTTGGAGACGTTGGATGTCTCGCACGGCGCGGTCCTTCTTGATGGGGTCTCCGAACGCGAGTAGGAAAGCTTCCTTAAACGCCTTCCAGGAGGCTAAGGCCGTATGCGGGACCTCGTCTAAAAGCTTTCGTAATAGGGGTTTAGCCCATCGAGTTCCGTCGCCCTCCTTCATGTTGGTTAGTGTGGCTGATATCTTTCGTTTGTCCGAGAAGGCTCCTGGGTAGTCGTTGAAGTACATCTCCATCTTCATAAGGAATACCTCGGCTTCCTGGTCACGTTTTTTCCCTTCAAAGGGCTCCGGTTTCTTCGCTTTTGCCCCTTTCGGGATATCGTCCATGATGTCCTTCCGCCGTACCCGATGCTGGGTGGATTGGTGTTGCGGGGGTTCTTCGAAGACGTCTGTACGATTGGAAGCCCTACTAACTGACCGCTCGGTGGCTGTCTCCTCGTTGGATATTTTGGTGAGTCGATTGTCTATGGCCATAATTAGCTCCCTGTTGATATCGTTGGATTCTTTCAGGGTTTTCATGGTATTAAGCTGTTGCTCGCTTAGGGTCCTTAAGTGGGTGAGGAGGTTGGGTAGGGCTTCGAGGCGGGTCGTTATGTCTCTAAGCGCGTTGGTGTTTTCCTGTATTCCTTGGAGGGCTTGGCGCGCGTTATTGGAGGCCCTTGTGGCTTGATTTTCGGCTTCTCTTGCTTGGTGATCGATCCGCTCCACATGGGTCGCCATTGCTACCTGTCGGTTCCGGACGTCGGTTAGCTGTTCCCTGAGTTGGGTTATTCCCAGTGTTTCGCCTGTTATCCGTTGGGCTATTTGAGGTACGAGGGGTCCCATCGCTCGCCCCATTAGGTCTATGAATAGGGCTTGCTGTTCGGCCGGAATGGCCGGTTCGTGGACCCTGGGTGGTACGTATGGAGGGGCTGGGAGGTCTACGGCTCCCTCAGGTTCGAGTAGCGTGGGTGCCCTTATAGGGGTGTGTCTTGTGCGGAGCTCTCGCATGGGCACCCTGGCTAGTGGATGGATTTCTCCGTCGCTGTCGGATTCCTCGTTGTGTATTATTGTGGGGTAGGTCCGTGATCGTTGTTCTGGTTGCTGAGGTTCCGTGGAAGGCCCGGCGCCCGGGTTAGCGGGCTCGTCGATGCGAACCGTCTCATCTTCTTCCGGCATTGCGCCAGGCATGGAGTGTTGGGAGGAAACTGAGCCGGTCCTGGAGTGGCGTCCGAGATTTTCCTCTTCTTCCTCACGTGCGCTGGCTGCCGCGGATGGTGTTATGCTTGGTGGAGCCGATGGGGGTCTGAGGCTTGTTGGCCTTGACCGCCGTTCGGGGTTTCGCCTCGGTTCTGTGGACATGGCTGAGTTCGGCGAACACGGGTGGGGTGATCTGATAGTTGGCGCTGGGTAGCTTTCTTTCTGTGGGGTTCCAGAAGAGGTCCTCTACCGTGTCTGTGGCGTGTCTCGGTCCTGCGTCCGTCGTGAAAGCTTGTTCTGTAATGTCGCGACCCTCTAAGGAGTCGTGGCTGGCGATGACGTGAGGGTAGCGGAGGCAGGAACTGGTGGCTACGTGCACCAAGGAGGGCCCTGGGAAGGGTCGAGGTCTCGTGGCTGACCGAGGGACTTAGTCGCTGGATTCCCAAAGGGAGATCCCAAGCTAGTCCTGGAGGGAAGTGGCGAGTTCTTAAGTCAGAGGGGGGGAGCTCCCTAGAGAGGATGTGTGACGAGACAGAACAAGCTGGGGTTACCAGGCTTGTCTGCTGCTGTATAAATACTAGACGAGTACAGACGAGTCATCTATCTACGTCAGTCAACCGCCATTCCAAGGCAAGTCAACCGTCAGAGTCATCTATCTGAGGTCGCCAGTCATCTGCCAGTCCGCAGTCACGTCACGAGACAAGAAAGAAAGAGGAGAAAGAAGAAGAAAAGAGGGGTGCCATTCATGGCTCGTGACACGAACTACTTGTGTGGGTGCTTTAGCCCCCGATTACTGTGTTGGATATTGAGGTATTATAATACCATGAGCCGGTTTACATGCTTACATCACGAGTGTAATTCCACTGCATAAATGAGGTGTAATTGGCAAGGAATTAGCCTGGTGCATTCTGCTATGTAAATGAGGTGTAACTGTCATGAAATTCCACCATTAATCATCCCCCCTGTTATATTACACCTCGGGTTTTTCCTGAGTGACATCTGGCCCAGCTTCTTTAGTCGTATGCGGATGAACTCAAGTGCAGCTACCATGAAACGCTTTGTGGAGGCAGTAGACCTTTACACAAAAGCAACCTTCCAGCAGACAGTGAACCGCTCTGTTGACAATGTTCCAACTATTGACGAGTTTATCCAATTTCACCATGATACCTCCGCAGTCAAGATTATGTATCGTGAGCTATCCCATGCATGGCCTCAAGGAACTTCTTGATCACATGCCTTGCAGCCATTCTTGAGTATTCCCTTGGGCTCGACCTTCCTGAAGCAGTCCATGACGACCCCATCATTGCTGAACTCTTACTCGCTGGAAATGACCTGCTTACATGGGCTAATGATGTGTACTGGGCCTACCCTAAAGTTTGGAAGTGGCATCATGTGGATGGTGTTGAAATTGGTTCTGCAGTCACCATGCCTCCACAACTTCGAGCTCAGCTTTCTGAGGCCCAGTGTGGCTGTATTCTTGGTCTATGCGAGGCTGGCCTTACATACAAACAAATTGCTACCAAGCTCTCGCTTGCTCCATCTACCCCGTTCAAAATTGTACAACACTTTAAAAAATATCATACATTTTCCCCTCTACCCCGTTCTGGTCGCCCAACCACAATCTCAGCCTGTACACAACGTCATGTTCTCCAGGTGATATGTGCACAACGTTTCCTGACATACCAGCAAGTTGCTGACCTAGTTGGCAATATAACTGGGAAGGCGGTTCAGAAGATAGCCCACAAGGCAGGATATTGCCGGTGTGTCGCACTTACCAAACCCGCTCTGAAGCCCCCAATGGTCACCAAATGCCTGGATTGGACTGACAACAACACTGGGCGTGACTGGAATTCTATTTTATGTTGTGACGAGACAGCTATCTCAACAGACTGCAATCCTGGTCAGCTGATGGTGACTCAGAAGCCTGATGAGGCTTACCTCCCCGAGTGTCTGGTTTCAAGCTATCACAGTGGGTGAGAATCAATTATGGCTTGGGCCTGTGTTGCACATGGTGCAAAAGGCCCCATTATCCACCTTGAAATAACTCCTTTGACAGTCACCAAAAGTGGTCAGCGACGAGGTGGTGGGCTAAGCGCCAAAGGGTATGCCAACCAGGTGGTTTCAGGGCCACTCAAGGACTTCTGGGCCATGCTATCCAAGGAGAGGCAGCAGGAGATGCTTGTGGTAGAAGATGGGGCTGGCCCACACAAGGGAAAGGTAGTTCAGGTGGTTCGTGACCAACTTGGGATGGAGCACCTCACCCATCCACCCAATTCTCCCAACCTAAACCCTATAGAACCCCTGTGGTTTCTGCTCAAAAAGCATGTCTCAAGGATCCCTGGTCACCGTAGGAGCCTAGATCACCTTTGGGAGGCAGTTAAGCAGGCATGGAACTCAATTACTGTTGAGGAGGTGAACAAGCATCAGGAAAAACCAGGAAAATAATTAAGATCTGGGATCTCAATTTAATGGAATTTAGGTAAACTTTGTTTAAGCCACCCCTGAGTGCATAGCAGCACTCTTAGAACTCATCATGGGAGCCATCAACAGGCAGGAGAAGGCTTTAGCAACAACTGTGAGGCAAGAGAAGGGACTTTGGTGGGGATAAACCCATCTTTAATTTGACTAAATTGATTAAATTGGGCTAAATTGAGCTAAATTGAAATACCCCCCAGCCTATTTCACCTCAACAATGAGGGGGGGGACACGAATCCTCCTAATCCGTTAATTAGGCTAAATTAAGCCTAATTTAGCCTAATCGGTACTCCCAGTTTTTCCTGATGAGCATACAAGCCAGATGGATGCTCGAGTTCAGGCCATAAAGAAGGCCAAGGGATTGCATACCAAGTACTGAAGTGTTCACATTTCATTCAGATGTATATATATACAAACAAAAACGACTGAAACTGAGTGTACCAAGCTCTAGGAGGAAACTTGCAGTGGGCCTGCATGAAAGTCACATGTCACTTCCAAACTTAAGGGCAGGCCTAGTACTCCTTCCCGGTTAGTCAGCCTTACTGGATTTTGCACCCCCAAAACTCACCTGTCTGCCGACCATAGGTCGAACAAGCGCGAGGCAATACGCATAATCTCGTTTTCATTGTCATGTGGAATGAAGGACTCGATCTAGAGGGTGCAATTGACTATGTCGATAAGCTCCTACGAAAGCGGCTTCAAGAATATGTTGATGCAAAAGCACAGCTGCGTTCGTTTGGTCCAGGGGTCGATGCTCAGGTTGCACAGTATGTGCAAGGCGTGGAGTATGGTGTGCAAGGCTCCATCAGCTGGACTTTCATGACACCTCGTGAGTCTCAAAGCTCTCTATTGGGTAATTTAATACTAACTCTGAGTCGAGGCTACTTCGGTTCCGAGGCCGAAGTTGTTAGGGACACGCATATAGTCGACCTCATGGTGCCAGCTGCGCCAGGTGCACCTCTTTCCGCCCGAGTGTAGAGTCCCTAATATGAAAATCGTGGTTCCTCCCATGACAAAGACTACTATTCTTCCCCACGATGGGCATGTGTAAGGCGCTTGGACTGATTTTATGAATGAATGCATAGTTCCTTATTGCTCGATGCGAATCTAAGAGGCCGATTAGACCGGAGGGTTGCCGCACTGGGTGGTCAGGTAAGGCGCATTGAGGACGCCATGGCTGATAATTTTTGTATTTACGACAAAGCGGAAATGACCGCAGTGTATGCAGCTTTCTGCTGGTAGTTGCTATCGAAGAGCAATGGAGTATAGCTCGAGCGCCACGAGTCCTTATCTGAAACTCCCCAAACCTATGTTTTGAGAATCAATAAGACGGTATTCTCAATTTATATGTGATTATAACGTACCGTGATGCCAACGCATTTGGAGACAGCCAAGCAAGCCTTGACAGCGGTCGTGTAGTCGGAGCCTAGTACCGGAGAGCTCAGCCTGGGCCTAGGTCTAGTGATAAATGGCTACTCACTCGCCGCACCCTTGACATCGAGCTCAGTGATGGCGACGTCACAGCCGGTCGTAGCGAGCTGGGTAAGCGCGGCTTGGACGCCACCGGCGCCTCCAGCCTGACATTTTCGATAAGGCGGTATTGTGAAACCTCCCAGAGCGACTCACCTCCAGGTGAGATTGGGATCCGATGCCATCAATGGGAGTACCCGCGGTCTTCTGACGGTTGACCAGGGCAACCAGACCATTAACCTTGCTATTTATGGAATCAAGATTGTAGTCCTGTTGAAAAACACCAGTTATTCTTTGCCCTAGGTCAATAATATACCCGGGAATACACACATTGATGTAGAGTTTAGCTGAGCTAGTATATAAGATCAAGTTATCAGCCACGGCTCACACATACGTAAAAATTAACAGCTTACGAGTCGGCTGCTCGTGCTGCCTTGAAAGCGATTGACACAAAGTCTGGAAGCAGAACGATTACGACAACTCGCGATAGGCAACGACGTAGAACTCACTCTCGCCAAGAACATTGCTAAACACCGAAGAGCGCAATGTCCCGTCCTCGTTGAAAATTTCATTCACGACGTCCCAGGCGTAAATCTTGCCCCGGTAGCGGGTGCCGATCGTGGTAATGTGGTTTTGGATGACAGAAGTCAAAGTGGCCGAGTCAGATATGCTCGACACCCAGGACGGGAGCTGTGAATACCATACAACTAGGCGTATACATCGGTAAGGCCGAGGAAGAGGTTAAATTGACAAGATTCCCTTACATGTGTGCCCACGGACGAGCTTTCCATTACTTTGCGCAAAGTTGACCAGCGTGTCGAAACCGGTAAAGTCGAAGTTCCCTTTCTGAAAATGGGAGTTAGCCTACGAAGTTTCCACACAAGCAAACATCGCACCGAAGGCTCAATGGCATCCCACTCTGGGAAGCAAAGTCGGATTTTACGGAGCGTATTTTATAACACTGTACTTACTGGCACTATTTTCCGGGGTCAGTGCCCCAAAATCGGATATGATAATAGCAGCATTCTGGGAGTTTGACAAGAGGGCGGAATCGGAGCATGTACCAAAGTACTTCTTGCCTAATCGTCGCGTTAGTAAAACGCCCCAGTGGCATGAACTGGCCGGTCTTACCCTTCACCTTGATTTTAGTGTCCAGCTGGCCAAAAACCGCAGGGGTAGCAGCCAGAACACAGAGCAAGGTAGCAGAGGAGAAGTGCATGGTTGGAAAAGCGAGAGGGGATAAAGCGAATGGACAACCAAGAGTAGTTTGAAGGAATTTCTCTTCGCAGCAGCATTTTATAGCCCAGGTAGTCGCAATAACCGGAGAAATAACTAGTTCATCACGCTTGCGAGATTATGCGGCTCTCCTAACAAAGTATCGGGAGAAGCACAGAGTACCAATAGTCTTCGCAGCTGTGGAAGACTGGCAGGGCAACGCGAATCATGAACACGGTCACGGGTTTAGGCTGCCCAGCACAAAAAGGCGAGTTGCGTTTAGACCCGGAACTTTGCCTAAATGGGGTTGAACAGACCGCAGTAATAAACGAACACCCAAGCAACGAAGCTGATGCAGGTTGGAGTTAGTCCAAACGAAGCGCAAGTTGACAGTTGTTTGATCCAATGGCGTGGTCTCACGTGAGCACTTCAAAACAAATTAACCGGCATAGAATAATTTGCAGAAGAAATACAGACAAAAGTGAGCCGAGAACCGAGGGACACACGCCGAGGCGAAACCCCTCAGTGTGAGCGTGGGTGATATCACCAAACAGGGTTGGAAGTTCAACTTTGAAGTTACACACTGAATCACCTCCAGCCTGCCCACAAAAGTGTCACCAAGCCTAGTTAAGCATTCGACGGCGCCCGCATCCGGTGCAAGTATCACCCAATTGCTTGTTTAAACTGCGAGAGTCATTATACAGCCTCCCCATTTTTTTTCATTGCTCCCCTTCAGCTACATAGTAGTGTGTGGGTTTCCACTCACATCCCCTCAATTAACAAGAGTTTAGGCAAATATTGATCAATTTAAAGGTCGGTGGATACAAGACGGTAATCGATTTGCAGGTTAGCGCTCGTACACCGTAGCAGACGCTCAAGACATAGCAGAGATAACTGCATTGTATGCGGCCTTCTTCTGGTAGTTCGAGTCGAAGAGGAGCGGCGTGCTGCCCGAGCGCCAAGAGTCCTTGTCAGACACACCCCA
>WSTK01000061.1:0-101907 GCA_019616945.1 Ceratobasidium sp. 414
ACTATTGTGCAGTCATGGTCTTGATGTGGTGGTAGCTCCTTGAATTTCTCTGTGTCAAAGACATCGGCAAAGTCAGCGTACTCCAGTGGGATAGGGGTTTCGTCCAGGGCTTCTCCTGCCGCTTTTCCCTGTTCCTCCCTAAAGTGTATTTCCATAGTTTTCCAGGAGATATCGGGGTCATGTTCCGTGAGCCATTCCTTTCCCAGGATTACGGTTGTGTCTCCTAGTGGCATTACGTAGAAGCGGCTTTTGAAGGTTCGTCCTTCTAGGTCAAAGGTGATGGTGGTGCAGAATTGTATTTTCTGGGCAGTTTCATTTCCGTCTATGGCAATGACGGTTCGTGGGTGTGTGAGTTCAATTAGGGGGATGTGATTTCTCTGAGCATATGTGATGTCAATGAAATTGCGTGAGGATCCTGAGTTGATGAGAGTGAGAGTGGGTTCCGTGATTCCTTTGATCGTGATGTAGCAGTGGGGATCATTGTCTGATTTCTTTAGATAATATACATGCTGAACATCACGATCTAGGTTTTCCTTGCCTACTGACACAGGTGCGGTAGGCTGTATTAGTTTCCTGACTCCGATGCAGTGGACTCATCATCTTTTCCTGTTTCCTCAACGTGTGCTTCCTTTGCCTTTTCCTTCTTCTTTGGATTGTTTTGGGGCAGCCCTTGGGGTTGGTCCTCCTGGTGGTACCCTGAATGGCATACCTCTTGCCTATGCCCTAGTCGCCCACACTTGTAACATTTTCCTTCCTTCCTTCTTCACTCGAGAATCTCCCATGGTACCATCTGATTTTGTGGTTGCCGTGGGTTTGGGACGGTGGCTATTTTCCCCTTTGTTCAGTTATCCTCACTGTTGCGGGTTGCGAAAAGGATGTCGTCGGTGCATATGGCGTACTCAATCCATTCCTCATGTGTCAGTGTTGACACATCCTGGAGCACTGTCATTTGTAGTAACTCCCTTCGGACCATGTTCTTGAGCCCTGCTTTGAATCGGTCGATGAGTGCCTTTTCGTCCCACTTGAGCTCGTCCATGAGAATTCAGAATTCGGAGGCGTATTCATTTGCAGACCAGGTTTGTATCAGCTTCTGGATGTTTTCTGTGGCCCTTTCTCGTTTGATGGGGTCTCCGAACGCTAGGAGGAAAGCTTTCTTGAAATTGGCCCATGATGCTATGGACTCGTGTTTGGTTTCGTCCAAGACCTTCTTGAGTAGGGGTTTTGCCCATTGCGAAGCTGGCCCTTCCTTCATGTTAGACAGCGTGGTGGAGATCTTCTTAGGGTCTGGGAAGGCCCTGGGGTATTCAAGGAAGTAGAGTTCCATCTTCATGAGGAAGTTTTCCACTTTGCTATCCTGTTTCTTGCCTTTGAAGGCTTCTGGTTTCTTGGTTTTAGCTCCCTTTGGAACTTGTTCTTCCTTGGATGAACAGGATCTGTTTGTCTTTTCCTGTCTCGACTGATGTGGGGTTCTGGAGCAAGAATGGCGGGTGTCAGGTGACCCTGGGGGACTTGGCAACTGGTGCAGACGGTGGATATTTGGTTTGGTGGATTGGTCCAAGGGAGGTTCATTGAAGGGTACATTGTCCATCTTTTGTGTGAGACATTCCTCTAATTGGTCAATTCTTCCATCGAGTGCTTGTACAAGCTCCCAGGTTAATTCTCCGTCTTTCCTTAATTCAATTACCATCTCCATGATAGCCCTGAGGACCGCGTTTGTTCCTCGTTGTAGATCGTTCACCCATGTTGGTACCTCCTGGAGGGTGTTTCGAATGGTCACTACTTGTGTTTGGGTTCGAGTGCTTTCTTGGCTGGTCAGATGGCTGTTACAGGCTGTCTGTGCTGTTTCCGTTTGGACTCGTTGCACCAGTTGGGCTAGCTCTGTTGCCCCGGTATCAAAGGCTGTTTGTTGGTTCCAGATTTCCTCGATGTTCTGTGCAATGGCCTCGATGTGTCTCCCACTTAGGACTTGGTTCGTGACTTCGGGTAGCAAAGGGTGTAGGGTGGCTTGCATTAGTGTGACAAATCTTCAGTAATCAGGGTCAGCTTCCAGGGTGGCTAGGTCAAATTCTGGTTGTCGGCGGACTGGTGCTCCGCACGGTGGCAGAACGACCTCTGGGACCTCCAGAAGGTTGGGCTCAGGGTCAGTGGGAAGATGTGCGGTTGGTTGAGGCTGAGTTGGTACTGGTCTGCGCTCATCCTCGCTATTGCTGAGGGTGAGAATTCTCGGTTGTTCTTGAGGAAGGGGTTCTTCTGGTCTTCGTGGTGTGACTGTTGGCGTATTTTGATGAGATTGGACTGGGAGACGTATTCCCGCAAGATGGTTGTATCGCATTTCTTCTCCTTCTGGGATAATGATGGATCCTGTGCCCACTGCCATTTCTTGTTCTGGCCCGACGCTCAGTCCAGGGATGACTCATACCACCGAGGGTTGTTCGATGTGGATGGTTTGATCATCTTCTTCAGGTAGTCCTCCAGGCATTGATCGTTGTGAGGTTCTTGAAGTTCTTCCGGTGTCAACAATGTCTTGCTCAGTGGGTGTGGTGGGTGTTGATCCTCACACACCCACGAATGTTCCTTCAACGGCTGCTCAGATCCTTGATTGATATTGTGTTCCATAGTTATGTTTTGATCCTGTGTTGGATCCATGTTCTGACATGTTAGCCTCGATCTCTTTGGGAGAGAGGATAGCCACGGGGTTAGTTCCAGGTTCGCCATAAAGCTTGCTTCACAATGTCACGACCTATCAGGACGTGAGTTCAATGTCGGCAAAAGCTGGCAACACATCAATTATGATTTCATCGTCAAGCTCCCACCATCCCTAGGATTCGACAGTTCCTAGTAGTCGTAGATTGCTTCTCAAAACAAGCCCACTTTATCCCTTGCAACAAAAACATCAACATGGAAGAGCTGGCTGATATCTTCACCCGGGAAGTCTTCAAACATCACAGAGTCCTGGAAATGACAATTTCTGATAGAGGGCCCTCCTTTAACAGCAAATTTCTCCAAGCCCTCTACGAACAACTACAAATCGAACCCCACTTCTCAACGGCTTACCACCTGCAGATGGATGGACTAGCCGAAAGGACAAATCAGTGGCTAGAAAACTACCTACGAAGCTTCTGTAACTATGAACAGGACAACTGGGCAAGATGGCTGCCCCTGGCAGAATTCTTCCACAACAATCATGTCAACACTGCTACAGGACAGTCTGCCTTTGAAACCCTATATGGGCAAGAGATGACATGGGACATCACAAACCAACAAAGTAACAATCCACGAGCAAATGACATGGCAAACCATATGAAGGAAGTATGGGACAAAGCGTGAGCAAAAATGGAATTACAAACAAAGGAGCAGAAGGAATCCCAGAACTTCAAAGTAGAGGAACAGGTGTGGCTGAACACCAAGAATATTCAAATGAAGAGACCCTCAAAGAAGCTAGATAAGAAACAGACTGGACCATTCAGGGTAATCAAGAAGATCTCCTCCCACGCTTATGAACTGGAGCTCCCCAAAACCATGCAAATTCACAATGTGTTCCATGTCGGACTTCTCTCCCCCATCAGGAAGGACCCTTTCAACCATACACCCCGACCACTGCTGATTATTATGGAAGATGGAGAAGAGGAGTACCATGTGGAGGAAATCGTAGGATGGCAACAGACAAAGGAGGGCCTCAAGTATGAAATCAAATGGGAGGGATATGACTCAAGCGAGAACTCGTGGGAACTGGCGGAAAATTGGCTGATGTCAAGCACACCATAGATGCCCTATGACACAGATACCCTAATGTGCCCCTACCCCAGGGATATGAAATGGCGAAGGGAAGGGCCAGTTCAGACATCCCCTCCACCACCTCCATTGTAGCACTTGACCGCATCCACCCTACTTCCCCACTATGGTCGCCATCAAGTCCTACACCTCCATCACTGGCAAGGCTGCGAGGAACGACCGGACATGGTTTGTCACTCACAGGATAGAGTGGCCTGGAGCTGGCGCTCAAAGGTACATTGAGGTGGGTGGGGACCAACCAGTGGAGCGGCCACATTCGAATCAGTATCCGGCAGGACATAGGGCACCTTGTTGCCAATAATCGATCACAGGTGCACATTCCGCGCACAAGTAACACGCCAGGCATGGTAGGACCGCTGCTGTACAGTGGGTGACACCGAATAGGGTTGGAAGGGACCAGAGTGGGCGCACAGGTGTCAGAAAACTCCTGTCTGTCGTGGTGACGGTCTTCTCGTTCACACAGTCCACTGTGCACAGGTGAGGTCAAGTCCTCAAGGACGGTACAACAAGAGTCGAGCCAGACAGGCCATTATCAATTGAAACGGCAACCTTGGCACACCAACAGCATGCCAGACGAGAGAGAACCACCGCCGCGAGTGGGGTGGGAGGGGGTCTCCAGATTGCTTGTTGTCCAGCAGGTCGGACGATGGAGTTTCAGCATGCTGGGTGCCACCAACAATATCCAGAGCACCATACAGGCAGTCTATGTTCAAGTGCGGCCATACAAGTGCAGTGGGTGATCAACCAGCTTGCACATGTGACCCGCCGGTATAAAACCGGCGTGTCAAGCTAGATTGGAGCGCACAGTGTGCCCCATCTGGTCAGCAATTGTCCAGCAGCCTGGGCGAACACCTGGACTGACCGGGTCACACGGAGCAAGGGCCACATGGCGCAGGCTTTACACATCAGTTCCGGGGCAGTCGTGGCAGAGTTGAAGGACATTTGGGGGCGAAGGGCAAGGCGAGAAGGCCCATGACATCGGGACAGATGAGATCAAGCCAATCGGAAGGTTGTGCCTGGGCCAGCCAACCCTCGGATCTCGTACCGTGCCGATCCCTGTTGCCTCCGGACTCATCGCTCCTTGTCCCCCTACACAAGCCACGTCCTCCTCACTCAATGGCTTTGATCTCAATGATGCCAGTGGATGCCGAGGGAACAACAACCCACCTAAAACATGGCATATCCCGCCCACCGGCACTGTGGCTTTTCCCCACACTAACTGCGCTTGACATAAGAGCGACGGTTACTGGTCAGTACTGGCTGTTTTCTGACCCATTTGGTGTGTGTTAACCGCTCAGGCGTCATTCACATCCTCCACCCATGCCTCTTCACTGACTATGCAGCAAGGCTTGCACCGTGGGTACACCCAGTTGGGAGGTGAGTCGTTGTGATATCATTGCATGAATCATTGCTTACTCTTCCCCCTGCAACATTCTCTCACTCCTGCCTCTATCCTGAGCATGTGCCAACATGCACAAGACAGTTGATCCCCCCCCCCAGGACTGACTCGATCGGCAGCCAGTCCATGCACTGTCTTGCCCATGGTGAGCCCGACACACCTAACTCTGCAATTCAGGTTCGAGCAAGCCACCTTACCCTCAAGCCCAACGCACCACCTGTCAAGGATCCAACATACATCACTCAGGTTTGCCGAGGTCAGGATCATGCATGAGCAGCCAAATCCGGCTGTGTTGTTCCATTAATGGTGCTCGCCCTTCTTGATAAGTTCTTTCTGCCATATTTTCTGCTTGGGGTTAAACCCGATGTGCCACTCAGCCAAATACGCCAGAGCTCCGGATGCTCCGGATTTGGGGGGGTGGCTCCTTGGGGTCCTGAGTAGTCCGGAGAGCTCCGGGGTGCTCCTGAGTGTTGGAGCACCAGTGCTCCCGAGTGGTCATGAGCCCTCTGGAGTGCTCAGGACCCCGTGGAGCCACCCCCCCAAATCCGGAGCGCTCTCAGGCACCCCGGAGCTCTGGCATATTTGGCAGAGCACACAACAGACACTGTAGTTGCTGATTCGGAGTCTGTATGGAGACTTTACATACAAAGTAAGTACTGACTAGGAACACTGAGATGGGCGCTGTATACTCACATTGAGAGTGCCTTAGCATGTTTATCTTGTGGGGGGTGCTCTCCATTAACAGTGCTTTGTGAGCTCGGGAAGGAGACTCAGATGTTGGGTTAATGACAAATCATATTATTATATCCTAGTTACAGAATACAGCACCCATGATCAACAGTCTCCAGCAGTGGCCATAGTGTGGCTGGGCTCCAGAGGTCAACTCCACTGAGTTCAGTGCAGAGCAGATCCACTTGATCAAGTAGGTCACATGACTGGCCCCAGTGCCATCAGTGGCTGGGTCCACAGCCTTGGAAATTCTGCTCGCCTCCAGTGGCGAAACCCCCGGCTGTGTAGACACGTGACCGCGTAATGTCTCTCTTACGCCGCTCTGCCTCGTGCTCACCTGCTGCTAGCTGTCCAGGTTGACGTGAAGGAAGGTACGTATAATCCCTCCTCTTTCCCTTCGCGTCGTCTCCGTTTTTTTTGCCGCTTTCACTAACCATTAACTCGATAGCCCACCGCGCACTTGCCCCCCATCGTTCTGCATCAATTTGTCTCAATCTTGTCGTGATTGTGAGTTTACACCCGGTTTTGCTGCTCTCACTAACCAATAACTCAATAGCCCGCCGCGCCCTCGCACCCTCGCGCCATCTCGCCTCGCCTCTCATCTGGTGAAGTCAGGTGCCAGGTACGTACGTCTTCAGACGGTTTTTGGCGACACTCACGCGTCCACTCGTAATTGGCAGTTAATATTTTTACATGGCGCTACCGGTTGCTGCGAAGGAATACCGAGCCTGGCGTGAACGTATGATGAGGGAATGGAACGAATCCAACAACGTTCGCCAAGCCAGTCAGCAAATCCAAACCAAGTCCCCACCCGCCATCCCTATTCCTGCGAATCACTCTCCTGCTGTGTCCACGCTGCGCTCGTTGCCTCGTAGCTTGAACCGCAAACCGTCTACTTACACCCCGATCGTCTCGCATTTCAAACTTTTCACGCTTTCAGAGCCGTCAGCCCCTCCATCCGTGACTCGCCGCCAGATAATGGACAGGCCGACGATGTGATCGCATGCCCGTTTCCGTCTCCCGTTCCGGTGCGCACTGCGGCTGGGTGTGTTGCATGTGCAAGGTTGGTTTAGCTGTTTGTGCAAGGATTGCGCGCTGTTGTTATTGTGATGTCGAGTTGTTTAATATGACAAGTTTAACCATTCATTCGTAGTGGAGAGATGAAAAAACCAGCTACTGCGGGTCGGTGGCTAATGCGGGTCGGTAGAACTGTTTGTACTCGTGCCCGTCGTCCCGCATCTGATATTCCGGCATGCCCGTTTGCTCACATTCCTGCGTTCCTGCGTTCCCGAGTGCTCGCTCTGCACGCATTCCCGCGTTCTCGCGTTCCCGCGTGCTCGCTCTGCCCGCATTCTCGCATTCCCGCTGCTCGCGGCATGCCGGCCAAGTGCGGGAAACCGCCGGTTAGCCCGCATTCCCGCCGCGGGCGCCGGTGCGGGTGCCGGGATGAGGTTTTGCTGTCGGAATCCGGCTGCGGGTGCCGGATTCCGGCAAATTTCCCGCACGACATCTTTACAGCTGGGCGAGGAGGGTGGTGTCGCCCTGCCCATGACCCACGCACAAGCATCTCAGCGTGAGCACAATACACAAGTGGCTCGGTGTCACTTAGAACCCCGCGTAATGTGCAAAAATGCAGTATAGATTCGTATAGGAGTCAGATCATGTAGCGCATTACATCGTGAGAGGCCGTGACAACGCAGAACAAGACAAGCAATCGAAAAAAAACCTTACCTACCAAACAAGTGAATCAGCGCCGTACTAGCAAGGTCAATTTGTGGGTGGGACTTTGGGCTTGTTCTTCGAGCCTCGAGGCCGTCCACGTTTCTTGGGTGCCGGTGCTTGGCTGGTTGTCGGGTCAGCCATCGCCAGTGGCATTTCGGCGCTCCCAGTAGCAGCCACAGCGCCAGGCACCAAAGCCAGAGGCGGGGGCGGAGGCATCCCAGGGTGAGCGGGCGGGTATGCGGGCGGGACCAGGGGAGCGACAGCTTGCGGATTCGGCTGCTGGGCCTGCTGTAAGGTGGGCCCGGTCGAATGGAGGGCGGCGCTCATAGGAGGCTTATGCGTGTTCAAGACTCCTGTGCATAGCACATGGTCAGAAGTGTCCATTAATAGATAAAATAACGTACCTTGAGACTCACTGGAGGTTTCTGGGTGGCTCGCTCCGAGGAGTTGGGGGTCGATCGCGAAGTCACCTAGAGACGTAGTTAGTTGGACTGGGACAACGAGACAAAGGTGAATAAGTACACACCAACATTGCCTTGAGACTCCGTCGCACTCGCTGTAGAGCCACCAAGTGGGAGAACCTCCTGGCCATCCGGGCCTGGCACCAAATCAGGAGTGGTGACGCCGTCGCTCAACGCCTGCCGTCCATATGCCCCATCGTATTCGCCACCTTCACTGCAGCCAGGCTGGCTTCCATCCAACTCACTGCCATCATGGACTACCAACTCCCCGGGCTGGCCCAGCTTCTCGGGCATGAGGTGTGCCTCTGAGTCGGCACCTGGTGTGTCACCAAGCCTTGGGTTCTTGAGCAAGAAATCCAAAATATCCGGTTTTGCGACAACCTTCATATCGACCAAGTGAGAGTACTTGACGAAGTCGTTGCGATGTTGCTCTCGCCACGCTAGGCTAATAGCGCCAGCTGCGATTCGCATCGAGGATTTCGAGTTACCAGTCCCACGTACAAGCGACGGGATTGGGAGGTCGACGGTCGAGATTTGTCGCGGCAAGTATGTGGGACCAGGCCGAACCTTCAGCTTCTGAGCGTCTGCCGCTCGCATAGCTTCGAAGATGTTGTTAACCTGTGTCGCACAAGAAGGGATAAGTACCGTACACCAAAATGAGTAAAAAGCGTACCCAAGTTGCCCGATAGGACGGTCGCCTCACGATCGTTGTCCCGCCCACCTCCTCTTCCTCCGACATATACCCAGGATGGCCGAGGAACGCCCAGTTCGGGCCTTGCAGAGCAGGAATCATCTTGATCTGTTCAGAACGAGCGAGCGCTTTCTGCAAATCCAGTACACTAGCGGTCAGTAACACTAAATTCAAGCACTCGCGATTCACTTACCCTCTCGGCCCGGTGGTAGGCAGCCTGACGTGCTCGCATCACCTGGATGTCCGCCGCCGTCTTGTTGGCTGTGCGCCACGCGGTTTGGGCGGTTTTCCATGGACCGTGGAACATAAGCGCGATGACGTCTTCCTCCGAAAGCGACCTCAGAAGCGCCGAAAGCTCACCTCCGTCCTTGCTGATCAAGGCAATAAAGTGGTCAACGAAGGTGGGTATCCATATCGCTTGGTCCCGAAGTGACTTCCCCCAGTGTGGGAAAGGCTTGCAGTACTTCGTGCTTGGGTCGATGAAGGGTTCCGGGAACACATCGGGGTTTCCAAGGTCGTCCTCGTAGTATGGCCCGATCTCCTTCGCGGCGGATATTTCGAGCATGTGGTACCAGGCCTCGCGTGTATGGCCCTGGCGCAAGTGTGAGTACATTGTAACGTTATAACCGAGAGTTCACTTACCTTGACAGCATTCTCGAGCTGACCTAGGCTCTTGCTTGGGTTCAGGGAGGACACCTTAGCAACGATAGCAAGGAGCTCGGGCGTCGGCATCCGATTGGAGACGGCAGCACCATCCGCCACTGGCAAGGTCGACTGGACAGCGGGACTAGCCGGGTCAGAGCCTGGTCCGTGTATGGGGGAGACGGCTGGCGGAGTCAAGAGAGCGACCACCTCCAACAGTTGAGTAAGTTTCCCATCTGCGTACTTGTGTTGAAACATTAAATCTTCCTGGTATCGCTCAAGCTTTGTCGCCAGGTCGTTAACTTGGCGCTCGAGCGAACGTACCGAGCGCACTTGTGCTGACTGGACCGGGGCTTCGAGGTGTTCTACAACGAGTAAGGTGAGTCAGAGTCGGCTTTGTGACACGACGCATTCGATTACTTACCCGTACGCAAAATCAGCGTTGGCTTCTTGGTCTTGGGCTCGGACGCACTAGGCCCTCCCCGAATGCCGGAACCTTCCACCTCAGGCTCTGACGCTGGGTGTATGCGTTGGTAAGCGACTTCAAACAAGCCAATGTGGGCGATTTACTTACAATCTCCGTCAACCGACATTGGCTTGCTGCGAATCCGAGGAGTTTCCGGTGCAGACGGCGTACTCCGCATCGACACTGATATTGCACGCGGGTGCGCACCTTGACTTGCGGACCGACCAAATGGAGCTTTCGAGGCTGGGAGCTGGAACGGTGCGCGCCCTGGTTGAGTTACCCCAAGACGAGGTAGTGCTGAGACCGCAGGTCGTGACTTCTTGACGAAAACAGGGTCCGCAGGTTCCGATTCGACCTCGTCACCAGAATCTTCGTAACCGGCAGCGACGATCTTGCGTTTGGACATCTTGTGGTATGTAGAACTGGAGGTTACTCGGTGAGTACTAGCCTGCACCATCTATACCAATATATATCACTGGCTTACCTTCACGCTAAGAGTACGCCAGTCTCCCTGTCAAAGTCCTTTGCGGCTCCGTCGCCATCTACCCAACTAAACCTGCCAAGGTAAGATTGACGTGCACACACCCTGGTTTCCGCCACACTCACCCCCTAGGATCATTCCAAGGGTGTCGGTGCGCCACTGGCATGTTCCTACGACCAGGTTGGAGCGAATACGCCACAAGAGGCTCTGTTCCAACACCCTCGATTCGATCAGGTCGGTAAGTCACTACCCTTGTTCCACACGCGGCAGGCTAATTACTCATTTTACCTACATTGTGTGCACCTCGGGGGCCACAATCGTTCGGATCTAGCCGAGACCCGGATACCCACGCTGTGGGCGTGTAAAAGCCACGTGTAGGTCAACGTGTGGCGGGATGAGCTGGTCGGACAGCCTCGATTTTGCCTAAGCCGGATAGTGCTCAGGCAGGTCGTTTAAGCATGAGGCCACGACTGCACCGGCTTATCCTCCCGGGCAGATTGACGTAAGTGTCTTACATCTATTGCATTCAATGTCCTCCTGACTGTTTGAACATGCTTGCCGAGCAACCATTGTTCTCACACACTCTGCCAAATACGCCAGCTCCGAGGTGCCTGAGAGAGCTCCGGATTTGGGGGGGGGGGGCACTCAGGAGCACCCTGGAGCTCTCTGGACTACTCAGGACCCCCCTCCCAAATCCAGAGCATCCGGAGCTCTGGCATATTTGGCTGAGCGGGGACCTCGCCAGCCTAAGTCGTGTGTCACGTGACGTACACCGTTCTTCGCGCACCTTCCACCGTCCGTTAGGCCATTGACTAGTCGCCGCCTCTCTGAGCCGATAAATGGGCCAACAAAGCTCGATTATGGCGACTCACCAGCAACAGTGCCATACTGGGAAATCTCGGCCTTTCGATTACAAGTCTACTGCTCGTACTGCCGCCCAACGCTTGCGCCGACTGAACATCTTCATAACGCGCGAGGAGTACTTGTTTCATGAATCGCCTTAAACTCATGCTAACCTTACTCCTCAGACAACCCGGCACCACAGGTGTGATGATCTCCGCTACAACCACTGCCCCGAACGGGGCTTCAATATACCCTCGTTTGCCGATTTACAGTGGGAGAGGAACAACACGTCCATGCCCCTCCCCGCCGGCAGAACAACGTGCCAGCAAACGACGTAAGTCATCCGATCCATTGTTACGTACGAACTCACCGTAATATAGGAGTGACTTTTACCCGCGATCACACAGGTTCTGAGAGTTCCGCTCGGGTATGTTCGCTTGTCCTCATAGGCATCTAACTAACCCCGTAATTTGTCTAGTCCATGAATCAACTGACCGGTCCGACTGTGAACCCGCCCCCCTCCGCACCGCCCAGCCGTGCTCTGCCGTATCCGCCTACGTTTTTTGGTGCCGCTAGCTCTGCTGGGCCAGGATCTGCCGACCCGAAGAGTCCGATGAGCCCGAACGCATGGGATTCGCCAAAATTTTCCTACGGTGGCCAAGCCACGGGGAGACCGCTCTGGCCGATGGCAACCCCTGGACTACACGGGTATTTCCCGTCGTCAAACTACAATAATCCACCATCCCACTTCGTACCAACTGGTATTCTAAGCAGTCCCCTGCCCCCACTTTCTTTTCCTGATCCGTTTGCGAATACCCGTTCCGCTCACCCTGTGTATACGCCTCAGGGACCAACTACTTTGCCGCAAGATTCCGATGTACCAGATACTGCAAGCTCCGTTTATTCAAGCAACTACGGGGGAGTCTCGGCACCTGAAGTTTCACGCGCACCTTCCCTCAGTGGTTCTGCTTTCGACGCATCCAGGCATTCACAACCACCTGTCACGACTCCTATCTTTTCGGTCAACCAGTCGGTAACCCCTCTCCCACTTTTAGCTCCTCTATTTCTCGAGCCCTACCAGCTTGCAACTGCGCTGGAGAAAGATCGGTCTCGGCACCCCTGGGAGAACTGGGAGCACCAGTTCCTGTTGTATAACCTTGTCGGACCCGAGGCCCCGCCCGGCTTGATCCGTTACTTAGTTCTGCCAAGGAAGCGGAGTGAATTGACGAGCCTCAAGTGCTGGCGCCAGGTACGTACATTACCCACTTAGGACCAATTACTGACCCAAGGTTAGCTATCGGAGGGCGTGTTTAACCGCACCCGAACGCCGGGCGCTATCCTCAGACAGTGGTTGGCACTCCGGGACACCTACGGGGAAATCGTCCAGTTCGCGGAACGGACTGGACTCGATCTCAGCTCGCCCAGATTTGAAGACCCTCAAGCTTTTGTCAACGCGGTCATCGTGGCATGGAAAACGAACGTGGGACTGAGCGCCACCTGGGATACCGCCGGCAAACCCAAACCTTCTGCGGTCGCTGCCTGGACCCACGACCCAGTAAATGGGTGGCTTGCGATGCTCTATCAACGGTGAGCCCGTTGTGCAACCCCACCTCAACCTACTAACACATATCTACACTAGCCTTAAGGAGGAGAATGCAGTGCTACCAGAAGAAGCACCCGACGCGCCCACTCCGAACGCCTCTCAGCCTCCTTCCGCGCATTCGAGCACGGATGGACATACCGGCGCTCCCCCTTCCGTCTGCGCGGCCCCTCAACATCGCACCCACACCGTTGCACCCAGTCCGATTACGATTATTCCTCCCCCCGGCCAAGACGACCTGATCTCACTCAGTCGACGCAGCAACGGCCCAGCTCGGTCGAGCCAGAGCCCGGTCGAGCCCACCCCAGAGGATCTGGCAAGTGTGGAAAGCGATGCGGCCTCGGCCTCGGCACTGCGTGGCCACCCCCGCGGGCGGGAGATGCTGCGCGAACAGCGCGCGGCCGCCCTGGCTGCGAAGGCCGACTACATCCACAGCCTGGCGCTCCGAATTCGTACGCAGACGCTAGGCTATCTACTGGGACTCGAACAGCAAGAGCGCGAGAAGCGCCTGCAGATCGCTATGAACACTATTCACGCATACGAGCCCATGTCGGTAAATCGCGTCTCCGCTGAGTCCTGGGTGAGCCGTACATTTTTCACAACTCACCCTTCCGACGATTTCACACGGCTGGTCGATGCCTGGAAGGCCAAACTCGACGTTGCCCCTGCCCACTTGACTTACAATCACAGCCTCGATCGAGCGTTCACAACCCCTCCCCTCCCTTCCCCTGGCTCGCCCGACCCGTTTGGGTGGGAGGCCTAATGCAATAGTGCGGGTGAGTGACCACGTCACTTCCTACCATCTTTACTAACAGAATCCCCTGCGACAGACACTCCCGTACCCTCATTGATTCGGTGTATCGTCTGTCTCGTATCCATGTCTCGCGTCTCATCACTCCGTGTTATGTCCCGCGTTCTATATGTACCCCCCCCCCCCCAATTATGAATACGATGCCTATTTAATTACATAACTACGTGTGTGACCACGACCGGGAATTGACCAGTTGCCGGGCTAAGACCAGTTGCCGGGCTAATACCGGCCGGTGATTTTTTTATTGCAAATGGCCCGGAACTATTCCTAATCATATTAGATTGGGACAAATCTTATCTACTATCTATCCTAAATCGTATCCGTGGCTGAGTGTGGCTGCAATACCTCGATTAGATGTTGTATTATGGTTTATATAGGTTCGATATAATATGCGACAAATAACGTCGAGAATCGCCCCAAAATCTCTGCGTTATCTGCGCGATATAATATGCATATTATATAGACATTATTTGGATAATCCGGACCCATAAGTTCCTGTGAGAGTTCCCTCGATCATTATCAATTATTTTCGAATTTATACTTGCTGCGCCAGTACCTACACCGCCAAGCACTCTGGGCCGTCAATGACGCATTTCTGTGTTGCTTCTTATTCGTGCATCCCAAATGCCACGACGAGGAGTCTACAGCACCACATCGCTCTGGCCTAAAGATATGATTCGAATGTTCGCTGGTGCATTTGACGGCTTACCGCACCCTGGGCCTCTTGTTCTCAACTTCTGGGCGGGCAACGAGGATCAGCACGTTGGCCTCTAAGCCGGCTTCGGGGGGCTCTTGGCAAAAATTCCAAACCGCGGGCGTCTTTACATTTTGGTTAATACTTTACACTGTCGGGATAAAACCTACTGCCTTGTCCTGAGCTCGGTCCAACAGTTGACCCTTCCCAGTAGGTGGCTCACTAGGGCGCTAGCTAGAAGTAGCCGAATTTTAGTTCGTGAGCCCTACAAATTTGGAGTATCTTCATGTGGAGGCCGGCCTCATTCAATTGACTGTGATATCCGCCACGACCGTCTCTCCAAGACCTCGAGTGGCCGTCGAAATCGAATATGAAAATCGTTTTCTGGGAATCGGAGAACTTCTTGGTCGAGCGGGGGTTCACATGGGCTAGAATACGTAGCCCAGAGCAACATCTGGATGATGTGGGACAACCTGGCGTATGAGAGTTCGAGTACCAATATCTCAGTTTAGTGGAAGTCATGTGGGTGAATTATTGCGGTGTCAACCCAGCAGTTTGAACCAACTGATGTCTTTGCCGGTGTCTGTTTTAGCTGTGACTCATAGATCGCACCCACGTTTCTTAGGAAGAGCCAAAACTTGATTGGACTCTGGTGTTTTGATTTGTTAGTCAATCTTGAGTCACTCAATGGTGCTTTTGACGCGCGCTAAAAGGCCTGCTCAATTTCATCAACTGGCAACCACCAGAGCCACCGAACAGTCCTTGCACGTATGCCAGGCTTCATCTCGTTACAACCTCGGGTACCATTAGACATCATATTCCTGATTATTGAAGCTAGTTTACCATCCCTACCAATCGGAGCCTGTGACTACTCGACCTGCACAAACATCCTGCTCTTGAATCGAACGATATATTCGACGGTAATCGCCCGGATTTACCACACCATAGCAATCCGCACTGCCGCCAAACTCCAGGGCTTTGGCGCTGTCTTAGCCTCATCTCCACACCTTGGCCCAATTATATATAATCTGTGGATTAATCATGAACTGGGCCTTCCTCGACATACCAAGCGGTATTCCATAACCAGCAACATGCTCGCCATCGTCAAACTCACACCCAATCTCCGGCGCCTGGCTATCATGACCCCACTCTACTACGACAGCACCCACCTTACCCCTATTGCACTTGCCAACCTCGTACACCTCGTCTTACCTAGCTTGTGGCTCACCGGCTCACCAGACGGTGGTGGCGTGAGCATGTTCTCTCAATTTCCAAAGGATCTTACTGCCTTGTACATCCGCGGTCGCGTGGGGTCTGACGAGGCGAACCGGGTCGTGGCGCACTGCCCGGCACTACGATACGTGACCGTGAGAGTTTTTGCGAGTGTGCTGGTGTCTGACCTGGCGAAATTCGCTCGGATACTCGTTCGGGAGCTAAAGGAACTGCTCTCTTTAGAACTTATGGTGCTCTCTGAACAATCTGAGGCATTAAGCTCGAAATTGCGAGGCGAGGGCGAAGGCGTGGTTGGGTCCGAGGCCGTCAACGAAAAAGCGAGCGTCCATGTAATAAACGATGAAGAAAGTGAGATGGGTCTATGGATGAGCGAGAGTGGGTCGACCCGACCTACTTGGGCTCGGTGATGGTCTATGGTTGTCTGTTTTGGTTGTCATGATAAGCACGCGAAGGTGGTGCTCTTTAACCACCTCAAACCATGGTATGACTATTATAATGGCAATTCGATAACTATTATGTCTTTATAACGAGATTAGTTACAAGCGGCTCATACTCACAAGCTCGTTATTTGTACAAATTCAGAATGCGGGAACGCGAAAATGGTCCTGGAATAACCCACAACTAAAACAGCAATGCACTATCGCTGCCACTCACCATCCAGCATTCACTAGCCGCTAGGCATCGTCTAAACTGAAGCATTAGAGCTAGTCTCATCCGAACTCAAGCTCCCTTCCCCTTCATGCGGTTTTTCACCTTGCTCCCGCCAAAGTTAGTGAAACCCATTTGTGTCTTGATTTCCAGCTGCTCCTTGGTGTGCAAATTTCCTGGACCCGACAGCATGGCATAGGGGTTCATGGCTCGCTTATCCTTTTCTTTTTTGTTAGACCCATAGAAGCTCGAGGGAGGGATACCGTTGGAAGGAGCCGTATTTATGGGGGCAAACGCAAGGGGATCTAATGTAGGCATAGAGGGTGTTTTGCGAGGCGCTGAACTCGGTGCCTTGGAAGGTGTAGTAGGAGCGATAGTAGACTTTTCGGGGGATACAGTTGGAGAAGTCGATTTAGTGGCCGCAGGGGGGACGACCTCGCCCGCGTCCTCAATCTCGTCGTCGGGGTAGCCGACTAATGGCTTCGCCGCGCTCGATGATGCAACACCAACCGGAGTGGGTCGTGACGGCCCAGCTACACCTTCCTTTCCAGCTCTCGTGCCTTCAACGCGAGCCTTTTTGTTGGGTGAACTGAACATATCCCAGGGTATGGTTCGCGTCTGTTTGGGTTTGTTCGAGCCATTCGCTTCCATGTCGTCTCGAGTGCGTTTGATACTGAAGACATCAGAGGCGATGGATGTAGGGGTGGGCGATGCCTTGTCGGTTTGGATGTAGAACAAAACGTAGGCGTTTTTGTGGTTGACAGGAGGGTTGGAACAAGATGTGACGAGCTCGTCATCCATCATGGTCCAGCGGCCGTCGGCGCCTTTGACGTGTGCCGTGTAGTGTCCCGAGTTTGGTCCAGAGCCGAGATGCTGAATTACGCCATAGAGGACATATTTTTTACTCGTCTGAAATGGATGTATATTGTGAGGAATAGCCTAGTAGGCAAAACGTGGGAACACACCTGTCCCTCGCTCATGTATTGTTGGATATCGAGGACCTCGGGATAAAGTATTTGCACTGCGTTCTTTCTCCCGTCTGGCCTAAATCGTTTGAGATGGATTGTTAGACATACCGGCGCCTCGTGGATCGCCATAAATTTCTCCGCCGTGACAGGTTTCTTGCATTTTTCGCATCGGTATGCATCTTCACCGCTTAGAACATCTGATTTCACAAACTGAGCCAAGGCATGAGCAAGGGAATTAACGCGGGCGATGTCGACGGAAAGGTCGAGAATAGAGTCGAACGTGTCGGAGCAGTGCCCACAGGTTCGACAGGAGACGCGGGAACGTAGGCGGCCGCCAAAAATTGCGTGGACCCATGATGTTTCAGCGAGGGGTGGGGGGATTTTAGCGGGGTGGGGGTGCACGGCGGAAGTAGAGCTGTAGATGGCGAGCGCGGACCGTTGGAGGGCGTCAACCGTGTAGCGTAGGAATTCGTGAGCGTCTTCTTGCCGGCCGCGGCGCATGCCTTTGGCGATTTCTAAAGCGAGGTGGGCAAGCGAGATGATAAGCGAACAGTGGAATGAGTCAGGAATGGGGATAGGTACAGCATGAAGAAACATACTGTTAAGGTTTTCGAGAACCATGCCGGTGCTACGTTTCTTGGCAGTGAAGGATGACCGGGCAAGATCACGCAGGAGACAGACCGTGCAAAATGTTGTTTTGAAGTGTTTGTGATCGAGGAGCATGCGAATGAGGGGCGGGGTGTGGAGCAAGCATTGGAGTACGCTGTTGAGAAAGCATGTATTTCCTAAGTTATTGAAGCCAGGATGGCGAGCAGCTCCTTTCGGCCAATCCATGCCAAGAGGCTCAGAGAAGAGTGTTTCCCTCGTCGGGGACGGCTTCGATGGGCTGGTTGGTGCGAGAGGCTTTTCTACCATTAACTCATCATCCTCATCCTGTTCACGCAGTGATCAACTCCCAGGCCCGCCATGGCAAGCAAGAGACGTACCTCTGATACTAGATCACCATTTATGGGCGTGTATTTTCCTTCGGCTATTCCAGCCGTGAGCACGCCGCTGGTGGGTGTGAGACACCCCTGCTTAAATTCTAGCGGATGCTTGAGTAACTCGTCGAGGTTATTGTTCAGTGCTCCGTTGGATGGTTTCAGTGGGCCGAAGACGGGGGATCCAGGACCATCATGGTTAAACTGTGAGGGTAGTGGCGGGGGAGATGCAACTGCGAGCATTGCACATGCGTCGAGTGGGCAAGACAACGCAGCGCTCGGTGGCGGGGTGAATAATGGGTGAGATCTCTCCAGCACGTGCCAGGATCCTTTTCATCCGGTTGATCACGTGCCAAAACAAACTCGTCGTTCGCATCCAGCGCTCCACACCCTGTGTTGTCTCCTGGTCCTAGCGAACGTCTGGATTCGTTAATTTTGTAATACCGTGCCATAGTTCTGTGGTGTGTCCTTTTTTCTCGATTGTTGCTAATCTAACGTTTGTTCATTTGTTTTTCTCTGGGTTTTCAATTCGCGACGAACACTGGCGCAGTCTAGTTTGATTTTGACGCGCGGACCGACTTCCAGTTTATGGACGAACACGTTGCGGCTGTAGATCATATGGACATTGTTCCAAGTCTCGCGTCTGAAGGCGTTATGGACCCTCCAATGTTGCCCGAGGACCACCACCTTCACGACCATGTTACGCCAGAGGAGGTGCTCGACGCGCTCAACCAGGCATCTAAGCAAGTGGAGGCAGCAAACAGCCTGACCAACGGTACTGTCGAAACACCAGCTTTGGATGTCGAGTACCAAAACATTCCAAACACTGGGACTCTCACCTCGGAAGTGATGTCCACGTCCGTTCTCGATGCGGATCACATCCGGTCTGCTATCGCCACATCGAATGACCAGGACTACATCGCCTTCGAGGACCCTGTCGGCGTAGATATTGTTAGTATTTTTGCCATACGAACTGTTGTATTGATCGCCCATCTCAATCTTTTTAGCATGCTGGAGCAAACCACTTCCCCGGCCCCATGCTTGGCGAGCACAGCATTTCGAGGGGTTCAAAAGGCCTAGCGCACGAAATTGAGGCAGGGACGAGCACCAACCCAAGTGTGGGGCGTTCTATTGCTTATCCCGAGCCGGAAGCCGGGCAAACACCAGAGACTCACATCACTGAAGTTGAACACCCAGCTGCCGAGCCACTTCGACGCATGGATGACGAAACTATGTCGTTCCAGCAGCCCTCGAAGGCGCCGGGAGATGATGTTCCTACAGATGCACCTCTAGAGTCGTCTCGCCCGAAACCGATCTACCTCGAGCATATTCAAGTGATCGAACCCGACGAGCCTACCGAGGGTGACGACCCGATTGTGAATCCGGAGGATCTTGTTCAAGTCATCGGTGCCATCGGTGACAGCGTTACTGCAGAAGGGAACCAGCCTACTCTTGAAACAGAGGGGCTACTTGTCCCAGCACCGATGGAAGTTGAACCCACCTCAGCGGTCAGTACCGAATTTGCGATCGAAAACGACCCAGCTCTCGCACTCACTGAAACGGCCACTACGACTACTACCGAGGAGGCGTCTGTACCGATGGACCTTGCAGCAGCACCTAACCAGGAACCACAGCTAGAGCCTAGCGCCGAAACTGTTGTCACTGCGACGACCACTGTTGCGACTGTGATAGAGACTGAAACTGAAGCCGATCCTAATTTAGGCGCCGACGCGGATGCTGATGGGGACGATGACCAAGCAGAATACATGAGGCGTGAAGAGCAGATCCAGCTCGAGCAAAGCAACATGGACATAGTGGGACAAGATGCACAGGACAAGAGCCCGGACCAGGCTGAAACCCTACTCCCAGCGGCCACTGAAGTTACACCTCCCGAACCCGCTGGTGAATCCGTATCCAACGACCACGAACCGATGCCAGCCGAAGAATTGGGGCAAGCTCAAGAGGAGACAGCTGGGTCAACCAACTCGGCAGCTCTCGCGGATCAGGCCCTCAACCCCCCCAGCGGGGATTCGAGCCCTCATGCGCCACAGTATGCCACCACCCTCGACGCACCTCCAGTGGTCGCCCCTCCCGGGTTGTTCGGCCGGTCGAAGGTGCGCCATGTTCTCTCCCGAAATCCCGCGCAGGCACTCACCGAGTATTTATTAGTCGCCCGAATGGCAAGGGTTTGCTGCGTTGGACGCGGATGCTCCTGGTTCCCCAGAGTTTGCGGATCACAGTTGTACGTCTCTGGATATATTTAAATCCGCCAAGCTCCCACTTACGGCCTATCACATTTGTGGCTCGAGTAGCTGAGATAATTGAAGAGCCTCAAAACGATCCGGAAACTAACGACGCCAGCCCAGAGCCTACCCCGTTAGCTGGCACATCCGTAGGCGCCGGCCAGAGTCGCAAGCCCAAAATGATTATGGAGGTCGTCATCCCGATCCCTAGCAAGGGCAAAAAGAAGGCCATCAAGTCTGAATCTCCTGAACCGACCACCCGCGGCCGTTTAAGGTCTAGAGCAGTTGGTTCCTCGGAGTCTAACTCGTCTTCCAAGGCAAAACCTCGTTCGCGGTCGTCAGGCAGCTCAGTTTCTTCATCCCGCAAGAGTACACGCAGTATCTCGCCAGCGTCGACTCCTAAGAGGTCGTCGGCACGCAAGCGGACGAGCAAGCCCCGGCCTCGCCTGTTCGGCCGGCGTAAGAGGGTGAAGAAAGCGGGGAAACCCGCGCCGGCCGAGCATGAGGTGCATTCGATGAAAGTTGAGGTTGTAATGCAAAAGCGGCCCGGCCTCTTGAGAAGGACAGGGAGCATTCCCAGTGGAAATGTGAGTATTTCCGTCTATTGCTCCCATGTTCCCCAAAAACTTACGCATGGGTGACTCAGAATGTGAAGTTCGCGCCTACGGCGGGGACGAGCAAAAAGAGGAAAGCGGAAAGCGAGCCCGACGAAGAAGAACAAAGCCACGAGGCACATAGTTCTGACGCGGACGCGGAAGGAGAGATCGAAGAGGGTTACGAGGATGTCGAGGAGGAAGAACCCGAGCCAGAACCCGAGCCAGCGCCCAAACCTGAGCCGAGCAAGCCTGGGCCAAGCAAACCGATTAAACGACCGCGCCGTTCGATATCTGCTCGCAAAACACCTGCAAAGGTTCCAGAGGTGCTAACGGACAACAGGAGGCCGAAAAAGCGACGAGTTCACCGATAGGTTGCTGCCCTGTGGTTGAATTGTCAACTCGCTCGCCTCAGATACCCGGTTTGCTGAAAGTGCGTTATCTCGCATCGCTCCAAGTTTTTCGTCGTATATTAGCCTTCGTCTCGGCATTTGTTTATTTACTGCCTTTCACCTTTATGTATTCGTTCTGGGTAGCGATTCTGGTCCGTAATTCACCTGTAAAATTTTGTGCTTCATATAACATATGTAGTTCAGATTTTATCGGTGTCAGCTTTGGCTGGGCACTGCTGACTTCAGGTAGGGTAACCAGGTGCCTCGATCATTCTGTGCTTTCAAGGGTATTTTGCCCATCCGCTTAAGATTGGGTTGGGTTAGGCTTTGTGAAACGCGGCAAGTAGCTGGTTGAGGGGCAAAGAATGGATATACAAAATGCCAACCAAGCACAGCACGCGGTTAATATGGTACTGTGATCTTTTTGAGTTTCCCAAAGTTGGGCGTACCCAGGCCAGTAACTGGATCCCAGCCGGTGGTGGCGTTAAATCCAGGAGTGTTGCTGCAGGAAAGTAAGCTAAAATAATCCAAAAGAGAATGACAAGTAACGCACCACCCTGGGTTGCTGCCCTTGGTAATATCGTTCAAACCAAATCGGCCGAGGGTGTAAAGCCATGGGTTCTGCGGACGAACGAGGACATAAATCTTTGGGTGCTAGGTCAAGCTATTGTAAACTCACTAAAAAGCCGAGCGGCGGTTGCCCTTTAGCTAGGCGAGCGTCGTTCAGGAGTGAGATGATGCCTGCAACTGTTGGGGCGGAAGCAGACGTTCCACCAATGGAGGAGTCCGTTCCCCCAATGATAACGCGGAAGTGGGACCCTTGGGCAGCGATGTCGGGATATGCGCGTCCACTGGCGTTGTACAAGCCATTGTATGCGCCTCCGAGCTGAAAGAAGTGTTACTTCAACTAAATGAATCGTGCGAAGAGTTCTGAAACCAACCTTTTTCAAGTAAAGCGGAACATCGATGGCCTGGTAGCTGGGTCGGCCAAACTGGATTGGTCGTCAATATTCATTCCAACAGAGTTTCGGCGAAACTCACGTAATTAGAGAATCCACCACCGCTAAATTCAACAGCGACTTCGGGGATGTAGTGGGTGCCTCCAACAGTGGTTACGCTAGGGTGTGGATCAACTATGAGCAGAAACAAGTCTGAATGTGAGGACATACTAGGGACACGAAGCAGGGAACGCGGGCAAGAACATCGACCTGTTCTTCCCGTCGTTGGATACACATTTTGTAGAGCCGAAGAGCTAGAGTGCACGAGATCAATATCCACTCGTTCAGTTTGTAGTTGGGCCGACGAACCCTACCATCACCGACGCCGTTATCGCCACTTGAGAACAAGAACGTCACGCCCCGAGCGCCGAGCTGAGCGAACATGCCGCATACACGTTTTGCGTACTCGATCGGGACAGTCTGCTCCTCGTCGCCGTATGAGGTAGAGATTGTTTGAGGTGGGGTTTTTTGGGCCAGAAGGTACTGCAGGAACTCGAGATACGGCTCCGAGTTGTTATCGGGCGTTCCGATGGAGGGATTGAAAGGAGGGCGTCCGGCGGTTGTATAATAAATATTCTGGATAGGGTAGCTAATGCCGCCGGCGTACTGGACGTCAAGTTGTGCTTCACCGCCTGTTGAGCAAGTTGGTTAGTTTAGGGAGTAGCACGCATACATCTGAACGTACCTGCAGATCCAGGATCCTGCGGGTTGACGCCCCCATTGATGGATTCAACTGTGAAGTTGGAACCAGTAGCACGAGGGTGGTATTTTTTGTAGAAGGTCTGGAGGTCGGCAAAGTTGGCGAATTCTTCGAGATAGCCAGCAATTCCAAGACGGTTAGATTTGACAGTTGCGGTATAGTTTCCTGGCAAGGGGGGCGTTGAGATTTGAATGAGTGTCTATTGGGTCGACCTACCAATGTTGTAGAGTGCCTGCAAGCATGAAATGGTAATGGTGCTATTGCACGATGCGTCCGGGGCGGCAGCAGCAACCTTGCTCATAGGGTTACTCTCGTAATGGAAGGTCGCCTTGTGCGGGCGAGGGCTTCCGAACATAGTCGTTGGGGTGATAAGGTGAACTATTCATTATCCAAATATGAGAGTCGAGTTACCAAGCATCACAAAAACACTTACTGTGAGCGTGTATGGATTCCGGGATGGAATATTCCATAGTGCGCACGATCTTCTCCCCGGACTCGGCGTGTTCCCATATGCCGTACTCAGTTCCTAGCATTTCTTCCGCCTTGGATATAGGTAATACGATGGTAACCCAATCACGGGCGGGGGAACGTTCCAGTGTTGAGGGTTCAAACCCATGGGACGCCAACCACTCGTCTACGGACGACAGGGAACTTGATATATGAACTGAAGTTAGGGTGATGCGCGCCTGAACGCAACCCAACTAACCTGGTGTGGGGTGCTACGAGTGCGTTGACCTCTTCGGGTGAGAGGTGTTGTCCGTAACGAGCGTGGTTGGGGTCGCTGACTTCGTACAGCTCACGCTCCAGCTGGTCAAACCTAAGGAAATGGTGAATACTTAGGGACTCGGGCTGTGTACAAGGGTATCTCACTTTGGCTGTGGAAGTGCAATTCGGAGCTTGAGGGGATATCCAGCGGGCACTTTGCTGTGGAATCTCCAGCCACGGGGCGTCTCTGCCAAACGCTCTTTCAGGACATGTACTCCAAACGACGTCGCGACGGCGCTCTGCACGGCAACAGCGGCTAGGAAGAATCGGAGCGACCACATAACGGGTGGAATGAAGACAACAGGCATTCAGCCCAAGCGCTTTATAGGACCGCTGGTGGTCTCGCATTACGGCTCGAAGCTCCGATGAGGACACGAGAAGATACACTCTGCGCATGGTCTGTTAGGGTCAGGTAGAAGTTAGCCCTTCGAACAGCGCGGAACTCGTGCTGACTCATCAGGTTGCCCGCCATTGTGAAATATCCTGCGTTTATGAGCGTCAAAGTAACACCCGGGTCGAGATGGAAACGCATGGCGTGTACCGATCTAGGTACGATAGAAGCTGTGAACCACTTGAAGCGGTCCGCTTGACGCTTGCAGCGGCATTCACGGACGAAAACCCTCGCGAGGAATTCCTTGAACCCAACCTAATAACAGCGTGGAATGAAAGCTATCATTCACTGAAGCACACTGCATACATACAGTACGGATCACACAAATTATGGATAGATGATTCTACAGAAACACACTGTGAGGCCGTTTAACACAGCAACTGGCGTGCATTACACCCAACGTCCCACCGCGTTGCTCACCAAAATCATGTGGCAGGTCGCAGCGCCCTCAAACGTTCCGCAAGCTGGTCGTCTTCCTCTCGGACCGCGCTTTTCCCTTCTTTGACGCTGAGATCTGGAACCTTTCCAGCGAGGGCAGGTTCCATATTCTGCTCGAGTTCAATGTTTGCTTCGTCGGCCATCCGAGCCATTAGGTTATCTATTTGGTCCTGAGGGGTCGAGACTGGGGTCATTGTTAGTCCACTGCGCTCCTAACTACTGCTATATGACGCACCTGCCGTAGTAGATTGCATTGTATCTTCCATGTACGAGGTTTGCACATCCAGATCGGCAAACTGGGACTCGAACTTGTCCATGACCAGAGAAATCTGCAAGGCAAGATTAGTAGACTGCTCGATTATATAAAAAGAAACTAACCCTCTCCAGGTTCATGCTCTCCACAGCCTTATCCATGCTCTTTACCACCGCAGTCATGTTCCCCGTAACCTGCCTCATCGTCACCGCAGTCTCCACTCGCGATGCAACAGCATCAATTCGACTCGCAAGCCTCAACAGGTTTAGAGATTCATTCTTCTTTCTAATCGCATTCGAAGCATAAATTCGTGCACCATCGGTGTTGCCTTGTTGAAGAGCCTGGGAAAACGTCATACTACTGCGATTGGTGGCAACACTCGCGGGGTCATACCTTCTTCAACTTGGCCTTCTCGGTATTCTCGTCTTTCTGAGCCTTCTTTGATTGTCGATTGAGGCTCTTGGCCGTAAACTACAAGGTGGGTTAGTATATTGACCGGGGTCTCGTGCCGTATGGTACTACCTTGAGCTGGAAAAGACTTTCTGGGACATATGATCAGTTCTATCCTTCACGGATAGTCGAACGACTCACTCTCAAGATTGCTCATAATAAGGGGGATTGGTGGTTATTCGTAAAAGGTGATGTGGAGGTGATGGTGGGAGGCGGCTGCAATTGGAAACGCCCCAGCCAAGAGCGTCGGCGCTTGTCCCCCAGCTTCAGCCACCGTCCCATCGAATCGTTTTCCAGGCTGCGTCGGTTAACAAACATTCCTAATAATTAACTCGGGGTTGCTCCGCCTTATTTTTCTGGTGTCCTGGTACTATGTCTGACCCTGAAGCAAAACCTGTCTTCAAAAAACGCGCGAACCGTCCCCAACCACGCCAGCGACCGTCCGAGGATGTAGCGGAGGAGGTGCAAACCCCAAAGGAGGACCGCGAGGCTCCAGAGGGGATCGACGAGGAAAAGCTTTCGTGAGTCAATTTTCAGTGTCTTCGTATGTTATCACCAATTTATTCACTCGTTTAGAATCGAGGAGCTTCTAGAGCTACGGAAGTTGCGTCGCCAACGGCAAGGTATCGATTCCGCGAAACTCAGTGCCGGTGGCATTAAAAAGAAGAAGAAAAGAGAGGAGGAGGAAGAAGAAGGGGAACAGTATGGACTTCGGCCTGGTGGGCAGCGTAAAGACGACGACGAGTGCGTATATGAATTGGATTCTAGTTTTAATCTCGTCCTTATGACTTGCTGGGTTTTGTTAGGGATGGGGATCAAGAAAACGGCGAGGATATAGCTCGGAAGATTGTCAAGTCGAACAACTTCACTCAACAAACAAACAAGCTCGATGTTGATAAACATATGTGAGCATTCCGTATTTTATCGTGCTAACTAGCATTTATAACTGTGCCTCAAAGGATGAAATACATCGAAGAAGAGATGGAAAGACGTAAAGGGGGGCCTGCAACAGGATCCGCTTCAACCGCTGGCAACTCGTCTGACCCTTACGATGAGCTCTTCCGCATATCTGAAAAATACAAAATCGAGAAGAAAGAGCTGGAGGAAGGGAGCGTCACGAACAGCTCTTCAATGCTAACAGCTATACCAGAGGTCGACTTGGGCATGGAGTAAGCCTTCGATTTATTAAATGTTGGCATTCGGCTTATTTTTTCATGTTTACTAGCACACGACTGAAAAACATCGAGGACACGGAAAAGGCAAAACGAACAGTGTCGGAAACCCGACGAGAAAATAAGCCGCGGGATGCCAATGACGAACGACATTTGGCTGCAGCACGTTGTAAGCTGATGGTCTCGTCGACACTTTTCGTTGCCTGATACTGTTTCTAGTCTTTAATCCGCACCTAAAGGTGCAATCCGATGCTGATGCGATGCGTAACGCAAAACTCGAGGCGATGGGCCTACCACCAGATATGGACACCCGCGGGTATATCAAAGAGCGGGACAACAGGCGGGATGTCGCCACCGACGAGCAGGTGGGTGTCATTGAGTTGTGTTCTTAGCTAGACTCATGATATCTTGTAGGTGATGGAACGGTTCAAGAAGCGGATGAGAAAATAGAGTGCTGTAAAGTATAATTCTTGTCGTACATGCCGACATTGTATCAATACTGCTATATTACGTGATTTGAGTTCAACAGTTCGCAACGAGTGACTTAGCCATAACGATACTGGGTCTCTTACTCCCTGGTGTTAGCTATACCACATGCATACCTTTTGGACCGAGCGGCGCAATCAATCAGCTCTCTGCAGTGTCACGATACTTGTCAACACCAGTCCAAGTGTCGACAGCAGAGACTCACACGTCTGCACAGGCCATCGAGCGCGCCACAAACTCAGGAGGGAACCTGGAATGCGCGCAACCCGATGTTTCATCCGCATACCAATCATAATCGGTGTACATTATTTTCCTGAGAGTACAACAACAAGAGGAGTGTGAAACTGGTTAGATAAGCTCAGCGGCATTTACAGGCATTTCGTCCTATGCTGGCGTTAGTACAGGGTGTGCAGGCATGCGGTTTAGAACGTACGATCTGGGTGCTGTAGAACTGCTCAATATCACGGAGAATGCGCACGTCATCAATCGTGACAAACTAGTAGAAGGTCATATCTTAGCTCTAACCACCCAGTGGGGTCAAACCACGTACGTTGATAGCAACACCTTTGCGTCCGAAACGACCAGAGCGACCGATTCGGTGGATGTAGTTTTCACGGTTGCTAGAGGTTTAGTTAGTACGGGCAGGGGTGTACAAACAGAAAATACCCACGAGGGCAGGTCATAGTTAATAACAAGAGATACTTGCTGGACATCAATGCCTCGCGCCCAGACGTCCGTCGTAATCAAGACACGGCTATGTTCAAGCAAATAAGAAAAGAACACGTGCGCCATAAGCAACTTACCTGGAACCGCTGCGGAACTCCTGCATGATAGCGTCCCGCTCTTTTTGCACCATGTCGCCGTGCTGTTCGATCGAACGTAAGCATACGTAGAACCAATTTAGAGTCCGCTCACCATCGAGGCAACAGTGAAGTTAGCGCCACGCATCTTTTCTGTAAGCCACTCCACCTCCAGAAATGGATAAGTGACAACGCCACATGCACGCTGCAGATACACTAACCTTGCGGCGGGTGTTACAAAAGATGACAGCTTGGGTAATCGTGAGGGTGTCGTACAAGTCGCACAGAGTGTCAAACTTCCAGTCCTCCTTCTCGACGGCAACGAAGAATTGTTTGATCCCTTCCAACGTCAATTCATCACGCTTGACGAGGATACGAATAGGGTCGGTCATGAACTTCGTGGTCATCTCCAAAACATCGTAGGGAAGCGTAGCCGAGAGAACAACCACCTGTGTGGAAGGAGGCAAGTAACGATAGACGTCGTAGATCTGATCCTTGAACCCCTTATTGAGGAGTTCATCTGCCTCGTCCAGAACGAGCATTTTGATATTACGTGTGCGGAGGTTTCGGCGACGAATCATGTCGAACACGCGCCCAGGCGTACCAGATACGACGTGTTGGCCGTGATCGAGCTTGCGAATATCCTCCCCGATAGAGGTACCACCGATACATGCGTGGCACTGCACGTTCATATAGTCGCCGAGCGCGAGGATAACCGACTGGATTTGAGTTGCCAGTTCGCGCGTCGGAGACAGCACGAGCGCCTGAGTCTCACGAAGGGCCGTGTCGATGGACTGAAGAATAGAAATGGAAAAAGTGGCAGTTTTTCCGGTACCAGATTGGGCCTGAGCAATTACGTCGCGACCTTTGGTGATAGGCAGGATGGCACGTTGTTGGATAGCGGATGGTTTTTCGAAATCTAGCCACAGTTGAGCTAACATGCTTGAATAAAGCGTGGAGTACATACTATAGGCATAAATTCCGCGAAGAAGGTCCTCCTTCAATCCGAGTTCATCGAATGTCGATACAACCTTGACCGCCTCAGAGGACTCGAAGACTAGCTTCTCGTCACTGTTGTTGATGTTCGCCATTATACTGTTTGCGCGTTCCAATTCGATTAATTCACAACAAATAGAGGTCTCATACTCACATTTACACGAGATTTGCACAAGTAAGATGGTCGTGGAGATGTGGTGAAAACCTGAGCGCTTGGTTGGTGACAGGGCTGTACGTAAGCAAACACTCTCCAGCAACTCACGTTCTCGCCACTGACCCCCACTGCCGTCATGGACTCTATAATCGAGGTTCAGCGCAACACGCACGAGGAGATTGAGAGGTTTGAGCGGGCTTTGGCAGACGTTCTTTCGCGCCCGCAGGTTACGGTAAGTGCCACGCTCACTTCCCAGTTTGTTTTTGCGCCAACATGGTTGCTGTCCCAAGAATACGCTTCTCGAACACACACAAGCCTTGTACATCGTTCAATATCTGAATCGTGCTAACTGTTTGGTGCCTATAGCATAGGACAAATCTCATTGCTGAGCACAAAGCGAGCGCAATCCTCGACAGGATGCACGCGCGCATGGTTGCTCTTAATTCTCAATACATGGATGAAACTGGGTCAGTAGATTGTTTGTTTTAATTTAACGACCCTAATTATGCGCGTACTTGTAGGCCAAGGGACCAGGAGCTTGAACAACTGTCGTCCGCAGGCGCCCCGGATGATTTGACAGACTTCTATTCGAAGCTCAAGCGGGTCAAGGACCACCACTATAAGTATCCCGACGGTGCTACGAATGGGTTTGATCTCGAGCTCAAGGGATTGCTAGAGGGTGGGGTTCCTGGTACGACCGACGATAGCATAGAGGTAGATGATCGTAAGCATACAACTTTCCCCTAGGGATTTGTATTCACGTGTCTCTTTAGCTTTCTCTCGACTGTTCTCCGGGGAGGAATCATTTGGTCGGTATGTTGACCTCAATGCGAATCATACCGAGTACAACAACCTCAAAGGTCTTGGCAAGCGTTTCCTGCCATACCTTCAATACCTCACAATTTTGGCCGAGGTTGGGGCCCCGGACGCGGCTGGCCAGTTGGGAGCCGAACTGAACGAAAAAACGAGATTCAGCAGAGAGTACGAAACGTAAGTCTTTTTTTGCTAACACCATGCTTCGTCGGCTCATTTTTTAACCAGATATTTGTCTAATCTTTATTCGTACTTGCTCTCGTTTGTGAAGCGCACTCGGCCGCTCCAGCCTCACGCTCAACAACAAGCAGACGCAGAGGCTGAGTTCGACAAACTATGGGAACAGAACCAAATTCAAGGATGGGACGCGAGTGGAAGCTCGGGGCCAACAAACGGAGCCACTCCGTCTGAGGGTATATGGTGCGAAGCTTGTGAGTTTATTCTCGCCTCTGTGCTCGTATGTTATGAACCCCTTGCTGCTTAGGCCAGCGACACTACGCGAAACAGACGGTATACGATGCCCATCTCACCTCCAAAAAACATATCAAGGCCGCTGCTCGCACTCAACAAAATCCTCCCCTAGCCACAAACGGCTCCGCCCCCACCCCTGACGCCCAATCTTCAAACTCGCGTAAACACATCAAGACGTACCGAGCCGCCTTACTCACACACCTCCTTGGACCTATACTCAAGGTGCTGTACGGGGCGCTGCTCGAGACGAAAGCCAACGTAGAGCGACGCTTCTCTTTGACGGCTCACGAACGCGAGCTAGAACTTGAAGAGCCTGAGGTGGATATTGCGCCTGTGACAACTGGGGATGCTGCAGAAGGAGCGCCTGCAATGGAGGAGGAAGAGGAAGAGGAGCGGATATACAACCCTCTCAAACTTCCCCTTGGGTGGGACGGAAAACCCATCCCGTATTGGTTGTACAAACTTCATGGGCTGGGGGTCGAGTACCGCTGCGAGATTTGTTCAGACCATGTGTACATGGGCAGGTATGTGTTCTGAAATCAATACCACATGCCCGGCTCAGACTCTTCTCGTGTAGGAAAAACTTTGATCGTCATTTCCAAGAATCCCGACACGCATTCGGTATGCGCGCACTCGGGCTCCCCAACACCAAGCACTTCCATGAGATTACCCGTATTGAGGACGCTCTGGCCCGTGAGTATCACCTCCACTCTTCTTTTTATAACTAACTGATTGTTGGTTAGTTGCTGAGCGACTCAAGCAAGAAGGAAGGCAGGAGATATTTCAGAACGAGACCATGGAGGAATTGGAGGACGAGGAAGGAAACGTGTACAACAAAAAGACGTATGAGGATCTCAAGAAACAAGGGCTGATCTAGGCTGCGATTATTCCTTTTCTGCCCTTTTTGTAGTTTTATTCCCCTCTCCCAGCTGTCAGGCAAGATCATACTTAGTTTTGCCGGATCTTATTTCCGCAGTTAGATGCCAATTGACGGCGCTAAGCAGTCCCAGTCCGGGTTCAATCCCACCACCGTCTTGCATAATAAGGTTTTCGCACTCGTACCCAGGAGCCCACGCTTGATACCTTCCCATGCATTTATACCTCCGTGATGTTCCACAACGGACTTTGATTCTTACGACTAGCTCTGATGACGAGACACGGGCAGGACGGCCGAGGCGGGCACTGGTCTTTCGGGCGGCGGAAGGGGCTAAGTCTAGCTCGCAGGCCATCGTTGAGTTTCTGCGCAAGGACGAAGTTGACCTAAACGGAGTAATTCGGCTGACCCTTCACGAAGTTATGGGGTGCCTTGGTCTCATTAGCGTGGGTGGAGGTACGTCGCAGCATAGGTACATATGGTGGCACAGCTAAAATACAACCCTCGCCTTTTAGAGTTATTTCTTGCCGTGGTGACTTCTGCGACGATCATTGGAAACCTCACTCCGAATAACACCAGCCCAGAGCAAGTATCCAAAATCAACGAGGTCGCTTTCTTCAGCTTGAACAACAATACATACGATGACCTTTCTCTTGCGTCCGATGGACCCACCAGTCCTACGATTGGAGCTTACGAAATGAATGATGTTTATGAACGGGATAGCCTTGGACACCAGATGCAGACGACTCAGCCTGTGTACGAACACCCATGCTCAGCGCTATCCAAAATCATGAGCTCTGGGACATTCTACTACGCGAGCAATGGCAGATGGGATATTTCGACGAGACTGCAGGCTCGGACAAAACGACAAGCGACGCACGACCAGAGTATATCTGACTCGAGATTTGTCTGGAATGAGTATATCGCTGGAAGTGAGTCCACTGTCGTGTGATATAAACAAACTACTCACGCATGGCGTACAGGTCTGGTTGACTTTAGGGCGCGCCTGGATCAAAACGAAAGGGACGAGCTCGATACATGCCACTTCATTGCAAGTTTCCTTCCAATCTAGGAGTGGACAAACTAATTGTTTTCTCAGATTTTGGCTATCCAGGGGTATGTTGGGCTTTACGCTATACCCCTGTCGGCGCCCCCACAAGCTGGCAAGCCTACTATCGGAATCATAGGAATGATATCCCGATTGAGCTGGAAGCGTGCTGGTACACGCTATAACACCCGGGGAGTGGACGACGTGAGTTATCAAAATGTACACCTCTGCTACTGCTCAACCTTGCACAGGATGGGAACGTCGCAAATTTTGTGGAGGTATGCGTATCGAGGCTAGCTATGCCACCTGAACTGACCAAGTAAACAGACCGAGACCATTTTCGCCACCAACGATACCAGTTGGTCATATGTCCAAGTACGAGGTAGCATACCATGTGCGTCACCCCCGAGTTTAATTTAACCGGCCAAACAAGTACTGACAGGTTGTCGTAAAATCAGTATTCTGGGAGCAACAAGGACTTCAGATAGGAGCGCAACGGATCCAGATTACCCGGCCACAAGCTGCATCCCAGCCGGCGTTCGACCGTCATTTTGCCCAGCTCCTGGAAGAATACGACTCAGTGCATGCCATCAATCTTCTCGGAACCAAGGAAAACGAAGCAGCTTTGACTGCAGCCTACACTGCACACTTGAAAACCTTGCGCGCAGGGGGGAACAGCGAAGTTGACATGTCGAATCTTGACTTTCACGCAGTCGTCAGAACAATGGGCCACGACACTATTCCGGTCGCTCTGAGGAGTTTAGAGGGTGTAAAGGGCGGGCTGGCCAACCATGGATTCACTACCGCCGAGTCCGACACGTTGATAACGCCCCAAACCGGCGTATTCCGCACAAATTGTCTAGATTGGTACATCTAGCTTTCTTACATGTACTCATCTGGGCTAACTCAACCACCATAGTCTAGATCGCACGAATTTCGTGCAAGACATCCTATCCAAGCTCAACCTGGAGTTCTACCTTCGCAATGTTCATCGCGAGTGGGTATCGTCCGCGCTAATCTGGTCAAACCATAGAGAACTCTGGGCAGAAAATGGCGACGCCCTGTCCAGGATATACGCAGGTACCGGGGCCTTGAACACGAGCTTCACGAGAACTGGGAAACGTACATTTGCTGGATTGTTGTCGGATGCCACGAAGAGTGTCGCTCGGTCCTACATTAACAATTTCCAAGATAAGGGTAAACAGGCTGCAATAGACTTGTTGCTAGTAAGTATTAGCTCTTTAACGCTTACATGCAAATAACACCTTGACAAAGGGGAACTTAAATACTCAACGACAAGTAACCATATTCGACCCAATTCATGATTCTGTTCGATCAGCTCTTTCTCAAAGGCAAGGTTAAATTCTACTACATAAGGTACTAAAACGAACTGAGCCAATCACCCAGGTTACTTGAATATTCCTCCCCCCGTAACGCGCAGATATTCGTTGGAACCTGGAACCTCAACGGAAGGGCGAGTAATCATGGTCACCCATCTCGCACTAAACTGATCTTTAAACCATAGCCACCATCGGATAAAATATTGCCTTGGTTATTCCCTCGAGGAGGTGGGATTCGCTTGTTTCTTTAGCCACGTTAGTACTAAGTCTTCTGTTTCAGATAGCACCGAGTAAGTGGACACGACTCAAGCTGACAACGCAACAATTGAATGTGTTCGAAGGCCGGACTTGTTCGTATTGGGTTTCCAAGAGATCGTGCCGCTTACAGCCCAGCAAATCGTCCAGACTGACCCCGAGAAAAAGTCGGTAGTTTGTGCGATTCTGATTTAGTACATATACTAATCATCTACCGATTGGTAGACGAATGTGGGAAAGCTACATCTTGGATACTTTGGCGACAAGGCGCGACAGGAAAGCTGAGTATGTCGTCCTCAGGAGTGAGCAGGTCGGTTGCGAGTATGCTTCTTTGGCTTTGCCTCCCTAACACTATTCTGGTAGTTGGTGGGAACTGCATTGATAGTTTTATGCAAGACTGAGCTAACCGGTCACATCCGCAATGTTGAAGCCGCTACAAAAAAGGTAAATATACTGTTAAAATCGCCTACGCGAACACTCCTAACTTAGGGTGATAGACCGGTTTGCGAGGGATGTCGGGGAATAAGGTAAGCATTTAACCCCGCCAATTGATCAATTCTAAATTATAAACCTTAAAGGGCGCTGTCGGGATTCGATTAGACTATTACGATTCAAGCTTTTGCTTTATTACTGCTCACCTTGCTGCGGGCCATACAAACGTTGAGGAGCGAAATAACGACTATCGTACCATTGTTAATGGTCTGGTAAGAGCAAACACCCTCATTTTTTCATGATATCTAACCCATGGTCCTAGTCCTTCTTGAGGGGTAAGACCATCGGAAGTCATGAGTAAGTTTACTGACCCTCGCCCAAACCAGTTCGCTCTGATTCACATCAATCAATAGGAACGTCATATGGCTTGCGGACACCAATTATCGAGTTGACAGGCCAAACGACGAAGTACGCTATCTAGCCGTGAATGACCAACTTCACATACTTCTAGAATCTGACCAAGTAAACACTCACTCTATATTCACCATACCATAGCTCATATCTTTTGCAATTACGTAGCTAAGAATAGCGATGGCAAATCAAGCCGCATTCATTGGATATGAGGAAGCGCCTGTTCTCTTCAGGCCAACGTATAGGTACGATCTATATTCGGATGAATACGACACGTCGGAAAAGCTTCGCATCCCAGCATGGACAGGTGGGTTTCCTTAGTGAAGTAAATCTCTTCGATCGATCGACCCCCTTCTCTGCTTGTAGATCGTATTCTGTTTCGTGGGACAGGGCTAGATATCGCCTCGTATTTCCGAGCGGAACTCAAACAGAGCGACCACCGACCTGGTGCGCCTCACTCGATACATTGGTAGGAACTTCGCTAAACTTGATTCGTCACAGTCTACGCCATATTCCACGCTACCGCCCGCGTAATCGATACCGCGAAAAAAAACGCGCTCCAAGCGCAGCTTCTGGCTAGTGTGACTAGCACTGGACTACATCGGAGCTTAGACGAAAATCTTGCTGCCTTGACTGTCAAGACAGGGATTGCTCGTACCCGTGAGTCCTCGATTACGCCGGCTGTATGCATCGGAACTTACATGCTACCTTGATGGACTAAGCCCCTCCTCCCCCCGGTTCCTCCGGCCCCCCTGTTCCTCCTGTTCCTCCCCGAATTCCCGACAGACCCTTATTATGGGACGGCGGGGGATCTCCTAATGGTGCTCTCAATGCTTCCACGTCAACGGCTCAACCAACGCAAAAGTATAAGGACCCATTCGACTCTGACCATGATGACTCGGCGAGCTCTTCTGACGAGGAACTTTATCGATCGAGCCTTGCCGTGCCCATCGAACCCACACCGATCTCGAGCTCCACTGTTCGGGCATGGCCTGTAATGCGCCCGGGAAGCCGCCCAGCGGTCGAAACCTCACGAGTTTCAGATTCGATGCTCGGTGCCGATACTCTTAGTTCTTCGACAAGCTTCGAGCGCGTTGAGATCCCTAATAGCTTGAAGGAGGGAGGGCTAGACGCTGCTAGCACAAACGTGGAGGAAGAAGCCCCCAAGCCGGTGTCAGTATCAGCCGTTGCGTCGATGTTCGAGGCAAAGGCCAAGGAAGCTACGGCACCGAGTAAAATCCATAGCCTCCCGCCCTCGCGTTCAGCAAGCGGGCTTTCGAGAACTGCACCTCCACGGCCACCACCGAAACCGGCGAGTCTAGCGTCCCGTCCTAGCACCTAATAGAGCAGATGGTTCGATATTTTCAGAACCTGCCCGGCTATTCTGTTATTTCTTTAGACGGTTTTTTAGTCCCATACGAAGAAATTTTCATTGATTGCTATGAAACGCAAATCTTCCGCCTTCCCAGCTGCAGAACCTTACCGATAGACATGGTCCGCTACGTGGAAATGAATGGTTGTTCACTTATGCAATTGAGGACTCCGAACCGACTTACAGTGTAGGTTAGCCGCGATTTCAGCCTCAGCGCGATCACCGTTTGCCAGGAGTTTCTCCTTGTTGTACAGCAGTTCTTCTCTCGTTTCGGTCGAGTACTCGAAATTTTGAGCTAGTGTGTTCGTGCCAAATTAAGCTACAGTCTAACTTGCGAGTATAAATGCTACTCACTTTCAACGATCGCATCTACAGGACAAGCTTCCTGGCAGAAACCACAATAGATGCACTAGAACACTTTGTGACTACCTAATGTTACGCCAGAAGATGGACGCCGAACCAACCTTGGTCATGTCGATGTCTAATTACCCGATCCAGTATCAGTTTGCTAGCGTCAGGACCTTGGGCTTAACCCACGCACCATATTTAGTCGTCCTCCTTGACCCGTCTTCACGCGCCTCAGACTCGATCGTGATTGCTTGAGCCGGGCAAATAGCTTCGCACAGTTTGCAAGCTGACATCCAGTGTCAGTGGGCTTTGAGCACATTATGAACATCCCACTTACCGATACACCTCTCTTCACCGGAAGGATATCGGCGCAAAGCATGCTCGCCTCGGAAACGCGGACTCAAAGGGCCTTTCTCAAACGGATACCTGCAGAAACGGCATTGAGTGAGTTGCCCTATACCGCCGGGTTTGGACTCACTTGATAGTATAAGGTGGCCGGAAGAATTGTTCCAGTACGACCCACATTCCTGCAACGAAATATTAGCAGAACCCACGCCAGTTCATCCCTGCCACCCACCGCGCAGGATTTCAGTGAAGAAAAATAGCTCCGCGGCTTTGTCAAAGGCTGATTTATCCTTGTAGGGGCTTACATATTGGGGCGCGGTTGTTCCCCCAGTATGTGGTACATTGGCAGGATTTGGTTGTGGGGAACGATCAACCGGAGTCGCATGGAGGCGAGGAACAGTTGTCACAAATGCACGGCGCGATAAGCCCAGCAGCACAGCTGTATTCCGCGCTGGTAGACGAAGAATTGGCCGGAGATGGGCGAGCGATGCCATGGGAGTGGGCAAGGTAGGAGTGACGCGGGAGTTCATCGAACCCGTTGACCAATCGCAATGCTTGGTTTCGATCAGTAAATACATTACGCTTTATTACTAATTGGTTTATCTCTACTCAACAACCACTGAGTTATGGCCACCAAACAACTAACAGACCAAGGTACCAGTGCCTGATACTCGTTCGAGTCCTGTACCAAATCCCTCGTACCAGAAATTCAAGTCCGATTTTCACGCTTTCAGAACGATTTGCAACAGCTTGCTCAAAAGATTGGCGAGCTCGAGACTGAAGCTGAAGAACACGAGTGAGCATAAAACCGTACCCCGTCTTCTTTCTAGTCCGGTAAACCACCATTTCTCAGGTTGGTACTCGCGACTTTGAGTGATCCGTACAAAAATGACCCAGATCGCAAATGTTTCCGGATGATTGGGGGAGTATTGGTCGAACGTACGGTCAAGGACGTTGTCCCTTCACTAGAGATGAATAGGAACGGGGTGAGCATCCTAATTGCCTCGTCCGTTTCATCCACCATAAGTTTCTGCCCCTCAACAGCTTAAAGGCGTCTTAGAAACCCTGGTCAAACAATACAAATCCAAGGAGGAGGACTTCAACGCATTCCAGAGGGAATACAAAATACGAGCCGTAAGCCAGCGATAGGTTCACACTGCGCAAGGCAAGTCCTGTATCGTCTCGGAGGGGGAACACTTCTTACAGCCGGTTTACCTACTTTGAAAATAGATCGCCGCCCCCAGGGGATCCTGTGTTCTGCATCGGGAGCGTCTGTCCGACCCAGACTCTTAGTTTCCAGCATAGCTGTCCCCTAGAGCACAACATGGATATTCCAGTATTGTTATTAGACCCTGCTCGCGTCATACATGCAGCCTTGAAGTTGAATCCTGCTGCACTGCAGACCCATGCTTGGCGCCAATGTTACCGCGAACCCTTGACTGTCCAGAAGAGGAAATCCCAGGTGGCATGATCAAACTCCTGGTAGTCCTCGTGCTCTTCATTCCCGACGACTGCCGAATTGTAATCTTGAAACTAACTACCTCTGCCTGCAGCCCATCTATCCAGACTGTATCGCCCTTACCTTAGTATTTTGTTCTCGGCTTGACAGAAAATGGTTTCACATGATCCTAAGCCGCCCAAGCCGACAAACGTGCCTCCCTCCACCCCAACTCCAGCTGAGCCACTCGCCCCCCGTCCTCCAACTGACATTCCAAAATGGATCTTGGACGTCATGCCTAAGCTTGACCTCGTGCTCGAAGATATCCTATGTCCTGGAACTGCCCGGTTTCTAGCTGCGGTAGAACCAGCAACCCTTCTCCAGAACGCCGTCGCAGGGGTGCTACTAGAGCTCTACGATGCGAAGACAGTCCCGTCCCACGTGAAAAATATCCGTGTCGTCATCAAGGAGATGGAAGGCGTTGCGGCGACAAGGTGACTAAATCATTGAACAATTCGGATCAAACTGATGTCCGTCACGTGATAAGTGGCAGTCATTCCCACAAGACGATAGTTTTTAATGCCAAATATATTGAAAACTTGGGGGCACGCACTAGAGAAGAAATTATCGGTGTGATAAGACATGAGGTATGGCATTAGCATCCCCGAGTATCTAAATACTGGACTTAGCCCACGCAGGTTGTCCACTGTTTTCAGTACAACGGACAAGGGACCACCCCGGGTGGGCTTATTGAAGGCATGGCGGATTTTGTACGGCTTCGTGCTGGCCTATCTCCCCCACATTGGAGACGCGATAAAGGGGAGCGCTGGGATGCAGGATACGAGAAGACTGGTTTCTTTTTAGATTGGCTTGAGGTGACCAAAGGCGCTGGTACCGTAAGGAGGATCAACCTCGCACTCCGCGACACCAAGTATCATGAGGAGGCTTTTTGGACGGGGGTATTGGGGGAACGCGTTGAGGAACTATGGGAGCAGTATAGGGGCAGCTAGCCGGTGTTAGCGTTCTGGAACACGATTTGGTGATTTATTCCTGATGAGCTGTTGACGGGGGAAAGTCTATCTCAACAACCACTTCTGCAAGAACTAGGGCTCATGATTGGAGTACATACGATTGAACATAATCGACCACCTTCCTAAAGGCTGCCAATAAGTCCCTGTTGGTATTTCGCAGACATCTCTTTGAGCACACTGAGCAACTCCCAAGTGTACGGGAAGCTGCATTGACAAAATACTGCAGCGGCGTGTGGCAATAACTGTCAGCCTATCTGTCCGTGGTCTGCCATAGCTGAAACCTCGACAGAGCTGCGAGTTACAATTTACGAGCCTGCAAGGACGATAGACACAGCAACCCCAGTGACCAAGCGTTGCATACTGTCACGATTATCGCACGTATTTGGCAAAGGCCAGTTGCAGAACAGGTCCAAGTTTGCACTTACTTTCACAAATGCTAACCGACCATCATTTGACTGACACCTGCTCGTCTGGTGCTGGAGCTTTGATACTCAAGGCAGCTAGTCAGGGCGGTCGTGGTACATGTGAGAAGGAAGCGTTATCCTCGTGCCCGTGGAACCGACTTGGGAGACTGGCAGGAGTCCGTTTCATACTATAGCTTCGCTCTGTCGCCGAGCGGAACCGTTGGGGTCATTCCGTTATACGGTAAGCCCTGCTGCTATCGCGTTTACGATTGTAATATTCCTGCTAGACTTCCCACACAGAAACCGAAGAAGATTGAATAAACTATCTTTGTCATGAGAGCTAAATCTTGTGCTAGTGTTCCGCTATGACAAGGGAGGTGCCGGCGGCGAACATCAAGTGCGCCTGCCGTGATGGTCGGTTGGGCTTGATTTTCTGACATGTGAAACAGATCAAGACTGAAATGGGAGTTCCTCAGCAACGCCTATCGTAAATATTCAAACCATGGGATCATATTGATCATGATCCCAATAGGAGGATGGGTCGCAGAAATTCCCTGAATGAAAGCCCGCTCCAGGCCTGACATGAGCCCACACACGCTCCCGTTGTGTTGGGCTCTGATGAACTTATTTACACGAAGACTTGAAGAACAAGCGTCCTTTGCTTACCCCAGCTTTGATCATTCATCAGCTTTGGCCAGTCGTATTCGCATCTCACGGCAGGGTTTGTTATGCGGTCAATTGAATACAAGGGTCTACTAGTGTATACACACTGAGCTCTTTTACTGCGCAACTTGCAAACCCGTCAAGTGAAGAAACGGTATTCTGTTGGGGTCCCGACATCGGGTACTCCAGAGAGACCACGGCTCTATTCAGTACACGAGGTCAGTTGTTCGAGGAGACATAAGCAGCAGCACTTCGAACTCATGAGAAATAGCGAGAAGCAAACTACTTTCTCGCCACGCGCTCCGGAGGCAGGCGCTCCGGAGATGGGCGTCAATATGTGCTTTTGGGGACGCATACAATTAGAGTCACGGCCTCGATGCACCAACCTAGCTAGCCCAACCAGGCGACGCCGCCGTAAACTCTCAGACCCATTTAATTCACGGACGCTCAAAAGCTGCTCGAACAAGGCTCTCTACCATGTACAGTATCTACGCTTTTGCTGCAAGCATTTGGAGTTCCCAACTAGTGAACTGCCACGCTCTAACAAGCGCCGGGTTTGGAGCGATGCGGAGGTAGACCAAGTTTTGCGCTTGGAAATAACATACTGTAGCACTTAATTTACCATAAAACTTGCTGGTTTACCCCCACACCCCTGTATATGCTTACTAGGTACATTTGTTTTAGCGGCCGCCCTGGGCTACGGTCAGGCTCTTCTCAGCTGACGTCGTACGACCATTTATGGTCGGCTTCGCAGCGCATCTCTCCGCCGTCCACATAAACATATTGTACCACACCGCCTAACGGTCGGTTTCCCGGAGAGCAAGATGTACGAGAATCGCCTTGGGAGGCTGCGATACTTGTAAGCTCATATGTACACCCGTGTGTAAGGGTGCTCGCCGTGGCTGGGTGCATTATCGCGCTGTCCAAGACCTCAATGGGCGCAGCCATTAAGGTCACAACACGCGGTAGGCTTGGAGGTCATGGCAAACGTCCAATGGAAGTGTGAGCCTTACCCGGCAAAGGGCCAACTCGCCATCGGTAATGAATGTCCGCACCTCCTATTCAGACAAGGTCAGGATTCACCCCGGCTCATCTCGGTCTACGGAACAACGTGCGCCTTTCTCGTGAGCCCGGAATCAGGCGCTTTGGCGACCGCTCAGCAGGGCGATATATGTATGATCCCAACAAAACATTCTGGGTGACAACACTATATCAGATTCACGTTCTTAGCAAGTGAAAATTAAGGGAACGGATGCGCCATGCGACTTGCTGTGCGTGTGGACCTTTCAGGCCTCGAGAGTGATTGCCATTTCGTGCCAAACACATGTGTGTGCCCGGATAACACGTTCAATTAGAGAGTGTCGCCGAATGAAGTCGAGCCGAGCCCCTCGGCTCTATGCGGGAGAACCAGGTTTGACTCGGCCGACTGCCTGTGATAACACGAGCCGTGGTGAAAGGTACCCAAGTGCGAGATAATATAGCAGGCTCCTGTGTGCATGCCCCCCCCCCCCTCCCGACGTAAAACTAGCTAAGTGTGGCCAATCCGTTGCGCCCATGCCGCAGACGCAATGGCATCTCGCTATGAGCAAGTCAGCCCACGGCGGGGAGTACACCGGACGCAGACGAATTAGCTAAATCAGTATCAATCTCGGTTCTGATCGAGGGATTTTCATATCAACCCGATTCAGCAGGCCTTCAAATCCACCCAGCTATGTGCAATTCAGCGTGATTCTGTGAAAACTATCGGGACACCCCCGAGCATGCCCATTGTAGAGCCAATAGCCCAAAGATGCTCGCTGGGGAGCCAATAAGGCCGAAAATAAGCGAGCTTACCAGCATATTATTGCAATCCACACGAGGGAACCAGGAACCGAAAAGGGGTAGGTGTACAACTACCTGCTCGGCTTCTCCACGATCATATGTCATCCCAGGACAATTGATTCCGCTGCTGGCACAGCATTGTCCTAATCAATTCGAACTGCCTAATTGAGAATCCAAAAGCAGGTTGGAGTGCCATCCGCACGTGGAAGCCACAACTCGTGGCGAGAGATTGAAAAGTAAATCAGCTTCCTGAACGAGGAAAATGGCAAAGCATCTTACGGAAGCCTGGGCAATGGTGTAATAGCCGGCGGTACTGCTTTATCAGGTAACATAATACTTTTGGCGAGTCGACGGGTGCTGGTCCTGGGGTCCTCTACCAACGGTGATGATCACGATCAATCCAAAACAGCACGTATGACCCAATCTAGGTGGCGGATTGAGTGAAATCAGCTCAGATTGAGGACCGAAAATTTCCTCGGTTGAGCATGCTAGGGGAAAGACTCCACTGTCTTGGATCTAGAGGGGCAATGCAATTGTCCATCTGTGAATCTGGGGTCATTAGCGGGGTGGTTCCGAGCCAAAACGCTTGCCGCATTCGAGGTCGAGCACTCGCTGATCAAAGTTTAGCTTTGGGCCATTGTATGATCTTTGCATGCTGCTGTGTGCCATTGTTGCGGCAGGGCTATTGCCCGCGTGGCCATCGCGTGAGTGGATCGTCAACGTGGCATGCATCTTGAATCCTATTGTGTATGTCATATGCCTGAAATGAATGTGCCCTTGCGTACCAATAATAGACCACGGGGGAACTCACATTTAATGAGCAAAGTGCATACGGGATAGAATGAACCATATCCTGTGAACGTGAAGATCGTTGCTCATGACACCATCAACTAGAAGTCGAAGCGCTCACCTACGAAAGTACTTGGGGCTCGCTTTCCGCACCCCTTTCGAGCACGGCAATATTGATGCAATTCATACAAGGATTTACGTAATTGGTATGGCCGAGGCAACCGGAGAGCTTGCCGAGACGGATAAAGCAATTCCTGTTCTGTACATACCTCATTTGCTGTCATTATGTTGCTCACCATTGGACGCAGTTGCACGCATAGATCCGACGAGGTAAAGCAGGGAAAAGTACGGTCCAGCAAGTGGCTGGAGACCAGGTGGTCCAAGGCGATGTATGCGTGTGGATCGATCGTTACGGTTGGTAAAACAAGAAACCTACATACCCTATGTCCCAATACAACCATACCCATTCCAAGATTTCCATCAATGTGAGAACATCGGATATCTCTATGCGAGCCAATATCAGCCGCCGCCGCACCTCGGTGGCAGGTCTGCTTTTTTCGTCTCATTACTGGAATAACGGCCCCAAAAGAGCAGCAGCCGTTGAGATATCCTGATAACCTCGGTAATTGCAGAAGGGTGATACAAATTGACGTAAGATGGTTCTTCGTGGGCCAATTTGTCCACTGAATGGGGCAACCTTTGTCTCGTGTAATTGAGTCTCGGTCATCGAGGATGCGGGAAATGCAATCAGTCCATATTTCGAGATCATTGCAAAGCAAGACGGGGTCCCAGTTTGTAAATCACTCTTCCAGTTGGAAGGTTGCACCCAGAACAGCGTTTAACACACGACAGGAGATATCGATATTGTCGTTCGGCAGCTAGCGTGTCGCTGATCGTTCCTAGGCATTGCCGCGTGGTGTAAATCGCGTGTAGGCAGCACCAGAGTGGCTAGTTCAAGAAGTCAAGACCACATGGGAAAAGAGGAAGCTCAAGGTGGCGCGAACTTACAGTCAGACTCTGGTTTGTAAGTGGATAGGCTGAGTCAGCCAACGTGGTGCATTAAGCGCCAGATTTTCCTTGCCACTCGCCACGACTGGAATATGGCTACACGGCCCGGGGTATGTATGTGGGTAGTCTGAAGCAGGTGTCCAATGCAGTACTGAGTGTGCTTGATCCGCAGTCCAAGCTTCCGCCTGGCGCGAACCGCATTTTGTTTGTCAAAAATCTAAACTACACCATAACGTATGTTCGTGATTTTTCGTGGCGCCCTGAACTTCTAACCAAAATCTTGTGTGTTGCAGTGGTGAGGATCTATACGACCTCTTTGGGAGGTATGGCGCCATTCGCCAGGTTCGCCTGGGGAACGAGAATAAAACCAAGGGAACCGCGTTTGTGGTCTACGAAGACGTGATGGATGTGAGTCAACATTTCTCCGTTTGAATGTGGTGCCCGAATCCGACCCTCTCTGTAGGCCAAGAATGCCTTGGAACATCTCAACGGATTCCATCTCCAAGAACGTTACATCGTCGGTGAGCCTTGATTCCCGTGTCCCAATATCGTGCCACTCATTAACGTGTTTTCTATAGTTCTCTACCACATGCCCACGAAGCAAGAAGCTGCGGCTAAGGCAGATCTTGCCCGCAGGGAAGAGGAACTTGCTGCTCTCAAAAAGAAGCATAACATTGGCGAGGCGAATTGAGATCGAGTCTGTTTTAGGACACGGGCTAGCAATATCCACAGTTGGGAACGTTCTAAAATGTACTAGACTTTGGCGCATCGCTTCAAGCGAGTGGGATTACGCTTATGACAGTAGCACAAACAGTATACGGTAGTAACACAGCATAGCGAAGCGCAGAACAGGATAAAGGTATTCACGACAACTCGACCCCTGGATGTGCAGTAAACCTTGTTTGCTTACAGCTCTCCTGGACTAGCGGTCTCATGATTCTCCGTTATCGTCACCCGGCGACTCACGTTCCGAGAGCGAGGCCCGTTGCCTATTGAGGGAGACCGTGTGCTCCCGTTCATTCCGTGTCGATCGTCTAGACAGTCTGTACTCCCCCGGGGACTGTCTGAGAGATTTGGGCTGGGGCGAGGCGAACCGCTGCTCGCACGCAAGTTTGACGAGCTACCTACGCGCACCATCCCTGCCGAGCTGGACGACCCTATGCCGAGGCCGTCACTCGTGAGGCGACGCGGCGGGGGAGTGAGCTTAGGTGGTGGGTTGCTATCCGCAAACGGATCCTCGCCGCCGAGGGACCAGTTTCCTAGGGGCATGGCGCCGATTGCTGGGGACAACATCGGAGACCTGTTGGGAGTACGAGGGGCAATAATACCTTCGGAGCGTTGTCGGACATGACCACCCGTGCGTTTCTTTTGGAAAAGGGAAAGCGGGATCAAGGACACAAGTGAGCGGACGAGTGATGTGCGCTGTGGTACTGGAGTGGGCTGATGGCCAGGTTTAGGCGACATGGTACCTAACAGGGAGGGCAATGTAACACAACATGATGCGATGCGGTGGTTCGAGCTTACCGCTTGCGGTGGGGAGCGCATTGTCCATCGCACTAAGGCTGAGGAACAGGTACAGAGGTACGAGCCTTCGCGGTATTTGAGAAACCCTGCACATACAGCTAGTGAATGCACTCACCATACGCAGACGCTGAAAAAAGTAGCAATCTCTACAAACTTTGGCGCTTCGACCCACGTATCCTGTATCTCCCTCCTATAGGGGCTGACCCGCCCGCGCGGAATTCGACCTCGCTGGCGCGCCTCTTGGGTGACATGCGCAAAATAGAAGAACCATAGAAAGTGGTCGGCTATGACAAACACACATGAGAGGAGGAACGAAGGAGAGGTGAGCGTGATGAGGGGCCAGTTTGCCGAAAAGTTTTGGAGATAGGTGAGGTGCGCGGCAATGGAGAATGCGATGAGCCGGAGTGGGAGGTGGTCGAACACGTAGAGGGCGATGTGCAACAGGATGATTACCTGGAAAATGCACTGAGCGGTGATCGAATGCGAGGGGGATGAGCTCACGTAGACGGCGCGTACGCCGATAGTTTTGGCAAACTTGGAGTTTTCCTCGATGACCTCGGCGAGCCAGAGGAGTCCACTGGCTATAATACAAGAGTATAAGCGCGTCAAAGGATGTGTCAAACGATTCAATGCGTACCTAGACTCAAAGTCACGAACAGAAACGCAGCTATAGCAGCCACGTAGCTTAAAATGTTTAGGAGCATCATTCGACTAAGGCCCGAACACCTTTTAAGCAAATCTGACGTCAGAAGATGGCTCACTCACCACTCGATGCTAATGTAGACGGGCTAAAAAAACAACTGCTAAGAGTGCCCAGTGCGAAGCTCAAGCCACGAATGCGGGGTATGAGTAAGAAGAGTTCTGTACAGGACGCGTCGCGAGTAAATTACAAAAGTAAAGATACAAATGAGCGAGTGTTGACGACGCGATCGAGGCAGGTAGCTAGTGCCTGCAAGGTGGCAGTGCTAGCCCATGTGGTTGCGCGATGCCTGGGGTTGCCTGCTGACGAAATCAAGCGGGCCTCCTTTCCAACACGCTCTTGGACCTCAACCACCTGTACAATAACTGTTTGCCTCTGTCTCTGCGACACCTATTTATATACGTCATGGCTGCACCCAAAACTCGCAGGGGAGAGGGGACGCTCGGTTTGGATCATACGATGCGCGAGGGTTCGGTCGTGGAGTCGGGCGACGAGTCGGGCGTGATGGATAACATTGTGATTAGGCGTCCGGGTATGTACTGGTCATATTCATCTACCAAGGTAGTTTAACACGTGCCATAGTTACGAGGGGGTCGTCGAGAGCTGCTGCTGCCTCACCTGTGGCATCGAGTTCCACGCAACCCGGTGAGTGCCACCAGACGCTCATCCGCCCGTGCTCATTACAACCTGACACACTGACCACACAGCAAGACGACGATCGCCCCGCAAGAGCAACCCCATGTCTTCTCCAAAGCGTCCATCTCGTCCGCGCCGATCGTCACAAACCAGGTCAAGCTCTTCCTCCCCCCAGTCTTCCCAGTCGCAGTCGCAGTCGCAGTCGCAGTCGCAGTCTCAATCGCAACCGGATCCACCAGCAAATGACGAGTCTACAGGTGTGTCCCAGGATATGGCTGGAGTATCGGTCGCGGTGGATTTACAACCAGAGATGATCCACGCGCCAATGGACAACACCGAGCCACATTCGGGAGGTGCCGTGTCGGCGCCAGGATCTATGGACGTGGATACCAGCAAGACTCCGCTGAATGCGAGCGAGCCCCCATCCCTGGACACGCATTCCAGCTCTGCTCCTGGTCCCTCGAAGACCCGTACAGTGGTGTTTGAAACCGAGCCCGTGCTCGCTTCCGATTCTGGACTCCAACAGGCTAAACGGAAACCCAAACCGAGCGCCCGCAAGCCCCTCGCTCTGCCTATATTCAGCGTGACGAGTTCATCCGGCGGGACCGAGGAGGAACCGTCGGCCGCGCCTGAGAACCCGGCTGTTGGTTCGCATTTATCTATTGGGCACAAGAGTTCTGACTGTGATGTACCGATACCCACGTCGCTCGCGCCACCTGTGCGCGCACATACCCCGCGACGTTCTCCGCGACTTTCTGGAACTATTATGGATGTATCTTCAAGTTCTCCACCTCTGACTAGAGCTATTTCAAATGTTTCTATTTTACGGCCAAAGCAGACAAAGAAGGCCAAGGCCAAAGCACTCGCAGGCCCAAGTGCTGCCAGTGGCGCGCTAATTGTTACGACTGACAAGGGCAAAGAGAAGGAACGCGTCTCTTCGCCTATACCTACCACGACCAAGACCGGCCTTTTCAAACCCGTCCAACGCTCCCTCTCGCCAGATTCAGACGCGGTGCTTACGAGTCTCTACCGGGCGATGAGTCCTCAACCTCGGCCAAAACTCTTGCCTAGCGCAGAAAGACCGCCTACCACGATGAAGCGGCAGGCAGAGGAAGCAGTCCCGGGCAGTCCTGGCAAGCGCGCGCGGTTAAATCCTTCTCCACAACCCCCACCTTCACCCCAAAAGCCCGACCTCGCACGACCAGGTCGGATTCGAGTGCACCCGGCCGGTTCGCTACAACCCAGCTCGTTCATTGGAGCACATCCACCCATCGTCGTACGGCCTCCCGGCTCGCCGTCGCGCCAACAATTGCTCATGCAACGACCCCCAGGCCCGCCCATCCGCGTCCTCGCGAGCCAGCAGCGTGTGGTGTTTCCTCAGCGCGTGCCATCGCCCGCCCGGACCGGGTCTCTCCATGGGATGGCGAACAAAGATCCGAGCCCTGCGAAACCGCCATTGCGTGGCGGAACACTGGTTTGGCAGCGCGCGCCGGGGCCCGGGGTTCCTAATCGGGCCCTGCAATTGACAAACCAAATCAAGACCGAGGTTCTAATTGCCCCGCGAGACGATGCACAAGGTGGTAGCGCGCCGGGCCGTGCGGACCGCTCGCGCTTGCCAGTGCCCAAGGCGTCTGGGGTCCCACGCGCAACGGAGAAGAGCAAGGACGATGAGTCAGGCGTGCCGCCGGCTGGAGTGGCTGTGGTGAGTGGGAGTGATTTTTGCTTGTTTTTGGGCTAATGGCGGTCAAGGCCGAGGGAAGCACGACGCTGCAATTGCCATCGACGGTGTCACGAGAGCGAACACCACCCACGCCGCTGGAGACGCCGGAGAGCCCTGGATCGTCGAGCTCGACGCTTATTATGGAGGTTCCGCTTTTCTATCAGCCTCCCGCGCCGCGGTTGCCCCCGATTCAGCAGCGGACCGCAGAAGAGGTACGTTTGTGCCACCGGGGCAGATCATGTGGCTGAATTGGACAGCAGATTATCGCCCAAGGAGTCGAGCGCGAGGCGCAGCGCAAGCGGGAGCACCAGGGCCAGGCCAAGCCTGCGACTACTGCGGCGGCGGCGCTCCGGTGCGTGCCGCTCGCGCGGGCGCGGAAGATCATCCCCGACAGGCTGCAGTCGTGGCCGTCGATGTCGGGGCTGAGCGATAGCCAAAAGGAACTGGAGCGGCTGACACGCGAAAACACAGAGCGGAACACGGTGTATGCGTGCACGCTCGAGGTGACCGAGGCGCTCCGGGATGCGCCGCGGCCGCCAAGTCCGACATCGAGGATACGGACCAAGGCGCAAAAGGCCAAGGAGGTGGAGCGGCAGGAGCGGGCAGAGCGGGCGCAGCGCCGGAGTGCGTCGCGGGGGGACATGCCGGCCGAGACTGCGACACCCGAGCCGCGACCTGTGCTGGCGCCGGGGGACGAGGAGGTTTGGGAGAGCCCCGAGCGGGCGGGGCGGCATGTGCGGTGGGCGCCGACGCTGGCACACGACGTGGACGCGGGGAGTGCCCGGTCGACTCCGAGCGCGGGGCAGGGGGGGTGTCTAAAGCAAGGATACTCGCTCGACCGGCACGGCAACACACCGGGCGACGGCGAGACGAGCAGCGAGAGGGTCGTGGTCGTGCGGTATCTGTACAAAAAGTGACCTGGAAATGATATGTCAAAGTAGAAGTGGCCTATCCCGTAAGATCAATCAATTGAATCGATATGATCCAAACTCAAAGTGGGGGTGGCTGGGGCCTCGCCGGCGGCTGTCCGCGTGGGCGTCGGGTCCGCTAATTACTGTGTGGCCGTGTTTGCGCTGCGGAGCCATAAATGTGTAGCAATTAACGCCGCTTCTGCACCTGGCCACGATGGAGGCCCCCCCGGAAGAAAAGCGGCGGACGCGGCTGTCGTTCCTGCAGCTGGTGAAGCTGGAAGAGACGTTCGCGGTGTCGTGGTACCCGTCGTGGGCGGACAAGGACGCGCTCGCGCGTGAATTCGAGCTGTGAGTGGCCGTGAGGCGCCCGGTGTCCGTGGATCTGAAGCTCTCTCCAGGGAACACCAGCAGGTAGCTTCTGGATTTCAGCACCGATTGGCAACTGACGCGTCTGCAGATCAATGTCTGGTTTTGCAACCGCCGCACGAAAGCAAAGCGCGAGAAGGAGCACATGCCTGACAGCTTCATCCCCTCCCATGCCCAGGCCGCCCTCAAAAGCAGGCGCGCCGCCCCCCCCAGCCCCACCGGCCCCCCGATGCGCGACCCCACCCCCGACTCGCCCCAGTCGCGCGCCGAGGACGCCGACGCCCCCCGCCTCGCCATCCGCACCGACGACGACCCGCGCCGCCCCGACGACCGCCGCCCCGCCCCCGTCAGCGCCGAGTCCGCCGCCAGCATCCAGGCCCAGCTCTCGTCGTCGCTCTCCGCCGCCCTCCTCGGCTCGTCGTCCGCCGCGTACCGCACCCCGTACGTCGCCCGCCCCGGGTCGCGCGACCGCTCGCCCTCGCCCGCCCGCCCGCGCCACCGGAGCAACAGCACCGGCGCCCGCCACTCGCCCTATGCCGCCCGCCAGCACACGTACCCGTTTACGCGCCGCTCGCGCTCGCGCTCGCCGCCCCCGCCCACCCTCGCCCCGATCGGCCGCCCCGACTATGCCCAGGCCCTCCCCCCGTTCCACGCCGCCGCCGGGCTCCCCCCGGCCCTCCCCGCCCCCCCAAACACCAAGCCGCTCGACTCGTACAGCTCGCGCTACGCAGGTGACTTTGCATCCGCCAGGCCGCCGCTGCTCGCTCATCGCGCCTCAGACCCGCAGGTGTCGTCGCCCGCCGCGCTCTCGCCCTCGGACGACCCCCGCAAGGGCCTCCAGCCGATCCACGCCCCGCCCCACGTCGGCGCACTCCAGTCTGCCCCCCATGTCGGCGCGTTCCACTCGATGCCCGTCGTCGGCGTCTTCCAGGGGACCGCTCCCCCGCCCACCGAGCTCCCGATCAGCGTCTGGCAGGCCCACCCCCTCGTCCGCACTCGAGCACGCATCACCCGCGAGCAGCTCCGTGCCCTCGAAGCCCTCTTTGCCAAAACCTGGTTCCCCACCTCGCAGCAGCGCGCCGAGGCAGCCAGCGTGACCGGCATGCGCGAGTATAGCGTCACAGTCTGGTTCCAGAACCGCAGGTGCGTATGATGCCATGCTTAATCTCTCCTCGCTGATCGCTCCACAGGTCTAAAGCCAAAAAAGAGGGCCTGCAACCCCCAGAAGGAGACAGGTCGAAACTGCGCAAGGACAAGGGCCCCAAGCGCGACTTGGGCACGCATGTATTCGAGGTTGGCAGCTCGCGACATCCCGAGCCCATCGGAACTGGCACGTCTTATCCCCCCGCAGCACCCCCCGCCGCCACGCCAACCCAAAACCTTGTGTGGCTCGAGGACGCTCGCTCGCGTGGCCGGGTTCCTGCAATGAAACCTAATGGGCCTGCCGAAAATGCGCCGGACCGTCCGGGCTCGCCGCGCTCGTGGACCGACGCAGAGGCAGAGGCCGAGTCGGACGCAGAGATGGAGGGCGAGGCGGGTCAGCCCCAGTACCAGCTACGCGACTCGCGCGTCCCCCCCGGCTACGGACGTGCATATACGCACGGGGCACCGGCATACCCGCCTCGAGAGGCCCACCCGTCGTACGCTTCTGTCGGGGACACAGGGAAATTGGAGCCTGCACGTCGTGGATCCGGGTCGACGTCCCCGCGAGCGGCCCTCACACGGAGCAGGAGCCCCCAAAACAGCATTCCAAAAGCCCACTCATCCTATCCCCATTCGTCCTCCGAGCCCCGACGCCGAAATTCTGCCCACAGCCACCCGCCCGAATCCGAGGACGATGCGTTGGGGTCCGATCCCTCCCAGGACGACCCCGAGCCCGATGACCGCCCTGCAAAACGATCCCGCCGGGAAAACGAGCACGCGCGCGAGGACGTGGGGAGCGAGGATGATGCTACCAGGCACCGACCCACCCCTGAGCGCACCCAGACGACAGGTTGACGGCAGGATCGACCGAGTCTTTATTTCACTAGCTTGCACGCTAGCGACTGTGATCGATGTTCGGACTCATGTTGTATTATATTATGCTTGACCGCTCTTGGTGTGGTTTCACCAAGTTCTGTTTGTTTACTAGTCTCCTATGCACCCGTTATTATACATGGACTATCCTATATTCATTCACCCTGCATCAAGCAATAACTTCGTTTGAGTTGCGATTTAATACCGTTGCTACGTTCTAGTCTAATAAGAGCTAAAATCCACACTTTAAAATACGATTCGGCAATCTAGCAACGTGTCTTTAAATACAATCAAGGCTAATGGGATTGGCGGCGACGTCGCGCACGTGGCCTTGACAATCATCGAGGCTTGTGATTTGCCCTGGTCACTCAAGGCTGGGCCTGCGCAGCAGGCGTTGGCGCAGGCGGAGTTCCTCGTGGTAGGTAAATCCCAGTGCACTGACAGGGGGTATGAGTTGCCGGGTGCACAGGAAGAGACGGCGACTTGCCTGGGCGGGTACCAACGGTGGAGCTTCCGCAAGCGACTCTGTTACGATCGAGAGTTAGTCCTTGCGACGAGGATCAAACAAGGAAGCTTGCCTCGAACGCTAGCACTTTGTCGGTTGGAAGTTGTAAATCAAAGGTCGATTCCTGTTCAGAAGTAGCAGAGATGAAGATGTAGCAACGTATTGGCGAAACCGGGACTTACACGCGCATTGAGTAGTGCTGATTTGGCAGCTTGTCGCTTTGCGTTGATCTCCTTCTGCTTGGCTTCGGTTTGGGCGTTCTTTGCGATCGGTTTGGATGAACTCGAAGTCTGGTTTAATGGTCGGGGCGGAAATGAAAAACGCGTGTCGCGGGAAGCGATCAAGAGCGGGTACATACATTGAAGAGTTGGTTGTATACGTCCTTGTTTAGGAGATCCATGTCTTGGGTGTCCTTGACTGCGGCGAGGGCGTCTTTAGGGCGGCGTGGAATCGCAGGGACGGTGCCCGGCGCGGCTTCCTTTTCTCTCTCCTTGGCTCTGGATCCAGCGCCAACAGGTTTCCGAAGCGGTTTCGCCACCGAGTCCTGGCGAATGGGCGCACGTGGGGGTTTCAGAGCTGGTGTGGGACTAGGAGGCTTCGGGTCTTCGTCGTCGCTCTCGATACGGCTCGGCTTTGACCGAGACGCCCGTTCGGGCTTGGGCGCGGGCTGTTTGCGCGCGGGAGAGGGATCTGGCGACGACAAGCGCGACGAGCTTGTATCTACCACGTCGTCGTCGTCGTCGTTACGGGGGTCCGGTCCCTGTCGTGGTGGTGCTGGAGCGTCCGAGTCACTAGCTTCAATGTCGACCTCTTCGTCGGGTTGCTCTGGCTCCAAGTTGGCGTGTGACTTGATTTTTGTGGCGCTAGGCGTGCGTCGTTTGGCGGGGGGTGCGTGATCCGAGTCTGAGCCGTCATCGACGATTTGGCGAGATCTCTAAAATTAGAGCAGAATAGTTAATCAAGTCATGGGGGATGAAGAAGAAACCGGTACCTTGCCCATTTTGGAACTGGCAGCCACCTGAGCATACTCTTGCTCGTCGTCCGAGTCCACGTTGAGCCTGGATTTTAAAGGCATCTCAAGTGTCGTCAATTAGTCCAAGAATAGTTATAACCGTTCGTAGTGGAATCAAAGTCGGGGGGTGGCAGCGCTGAACATCACGTGACCAGCCACCTTTTCTCTTTCACGACCACTTCGGTCCTATTATCCCAAATCGCAGCTTTAATACATGTCGGAAGGGGTCATAGATCTTACTATTTCGGACGACGAGGGGCCACGACGCATTACCAGGTCGAGCGCATCAGCTCTGGAGCAACCTGCCCCGGCGCTGCGGCGTAGCACGAGGAGTCGGAGCTTGGGGTTTGCGTTGGGGAACGCAAGAGCCGCGGTAGGTCGATTCGAGTTTGCACGATTTACCGACTAATTTACCCGCGGCGAATTGTAGCTCGCTGGGGACTCTAAAAAGTGAGTTTCAAAGCGAGATTTACATACGGTCTAGACTGAGTATATATTATAGACAGGAACCCCCCTTGTCCAAGGAACCTCGGCGTAAATCGGTGAGTTCCGGTGCCAAAATATCCGCCTCGACGCAGTTTAGCCCTTGACAGCACTCACGAATGCGTGTAGAAAAGCGAGAAGGTCGAATTAAATGAAGAACGGCCTCAGTCCAACGTAGGCAGGCGGCAAATTACTCTCACAGCACGTCTAATTGCCCCTTGATCGACAGCGTTCGTCCAATGGAACCTCGAGCCTCCTGTCTCGCATAGGTGATCTACTCCGCGAAAACGAGACAGAGAACAAGTCCAGGCGGAATAACCGTGATCGTGCCCCACGTGAGGGCAAAGGGAAAGAGCGAGCTCGCGCTACTTCAGGCGAAAAGGCATGCTAATGACATCAACTCTGCCTATTCCCGCGTGATCACTCATTATCATTATCAGCCTCAAACGTCCTCATCTGATACACGTCGCCCGCGGTCCCGTACCCGCTCACCAAAACCCGACGCGGAGATTCCCCTATCCGAGCTACCGGTCGATCAGCTTTTCTTTATCGATACGGGCTCGAGAGCGCAAGGCAATGAGTCTGAAGGCGAGATATCCACTCCGTTGGGTACTGGGGCGTCTACGCCAAATGAGGCATATGGGACAAGTGCAAAGGTTCTTAAGCGCAAGCAGTCGAAGGAGCGCAAAAAGGAGCGAAAAATCGAAGCTCGAGCTCAGGGGGATAGACTGGGCAATGGCTCCGATCAAAATACTGAGGTTGAATTTGTAGGGGGGGAAGCACTGACTATGGGAGATACTGTGGTCGCGACCAGCACAGCCCGTGCGACTGTGGAGGTTACCCCCTCGACCACGGCGATCACGGACTCTACTCGTGTCGACGTTGTAAAGCAGGCCGCCGATGGTACAACCTCTGCTACAACCTTGACCCTACCTTCACACGTTACGCTGTGGGCCAAAGGCGATCCCGACGTATCGTTGGCCGACGTTGCTACTGGCGGATTACAGCCAGAAGAAGGTGTTGAATATTTGGACTATGATGAAGATCAGGTGGGCATTCCCCTATTTACTCGCAACGTGGTTTTCAAGTCGTTTGCAGGCTACTGGGGCTGCTCGCTACTTCATGCCCGAGGCAGGAGTCGTGGCAAAGAAGCTTTGTCGCACGTGTGGAGAAGAAGGTCACATTGCAAGGTTCTGCAAAAAGTTGATTGTTAGTCGATCGTTCTCCGTGCACCTTGCCTTATGGGGGCCAACCATTTGTTGCAGTGCCTGACATGCGGCGAGCGTGATGATCACGATACCCGCAATTGTCCAATGCGGGTCGTCTGTTTTAATTGTGGGGGAAAAGGTCATGTCGTTTCGGTAAGTTCTCATTCTCTTGTTTGGACTAGACTAATTCCTTGATTTAGACGTGTCCTCAACCACGAGGTCAACATGGATGTGATCGTTGCGGCTCCTTTACCCACATCAACCAGGTGAGATTCGACGCCACCGCTTTCCCTTCGTCCTAGACTAAATTATACTATTTAGCGTTGTCTGGAACAATTCAAGTCCTATATATATCTTTCCGATTCAGAGCGCCTCAAGGTTCTTGAAGAGCGTGCCGAGCTCGAAAACCTTCCGTTTGGGGAAGGTGGCGAGGGGTATATTGCTCGGCATATATGGTGCTATAATTGCGGTGGCCCAGGACACTGGGGAGATGTACGTCCTAACCGTATGCGGATTTATCTCTGTCAAGCTGACACTATCCCAGGATTGCCAAGAGCCTAGACCATACAGTGCTCCCAAAGACCCATGCGCGTTCAGTTCTCACAATGCTAGCCGTGGGCCTTTTGGGGACACCGCTGATGCCTTGGCCCCCAATCAGGAAATACCACGACCAGCATGGATGGGCGATGACCCTCAGCTGCAAGACGTTGGCCGCCGTGGTAAAGAGGCCAATATGAAGCGGAACAGGGCAGCTGAAGCATCTCGTGCTGCGCGTGAGAGGGACGAAGACGATTGGTTCAGTCGTGCAGCAGGTACGTCCCGGCTTCAATAGGAGCTTGCTCCTGTGCAAACATTGCTTTTAGGCCCGTCCAGTAACCACCGCGGTTCAAACTCGAATAAGCATGCCTTGAGTTCTAGAGATGACTTGCCGACTAAACCCAAAAATCCGTCCCAAGCCCGTCCCCGATCAGATGGGCGTGACCATATACGCGAGCGGAACCGCAACCGAGGGCGGGATCGCGACCAGGAACGAGACGATGACAGACACAAACGGGGTCGGGACCACGAGGACGATAGGCGAAGCCACCGACGCTGGGAGCGTGACGGCGATCCACGCCGAAGACCCGAATCTCGGGACGATGACCGGCGACATTGGAGGCCCCGGGGAGACGAGCGGGGGAGTAACGGTGACAAGAGAGGGCCTCAATATCGCGGTTCGTATGCATGACACTGCGACCGGTGCTTGTTCATATGCTTGTAGTCTACTTTGAGAATGCCAAGAAGTTGGTCGGCTGCAGTAACCATTACCCACCTTAGCGAGCACCGCCACTGACTGGGCAAGCTACTATCTATTTCACACTGAGAATCTAATTACGCTCGGTTATCTTAGCGGTTCCTGTTGGGCTGGCCTCTCATAAGGTGTGTCGAAGCGAAGCACTGCCCACCAGCTCGTCAGGACCCCCCCCACCGCGCGTCATGGACACTGAGAAGGCTCATACACCAGGCAAAGCATCAACTATTTATGTGGATGTTGATTCATACGACGGAAACGAACGTGAAGCGCCCACCGAGCATACAAAGCGCGTTTTGAACGCACGTCAAGTTCAGGTATGCATTGTGATCTAACTTAGACGCCGCGATGCGGATTAGATCGACTGACCACCTTGACTTTTCACTAGCTTTTCTCGATCGGTGGTACGATCGGTACAAGTATCTTTGTTGCTATTGGGGCGGCGCTCGTACACGGTGGGCCACTCAGCCTGCTTCTGGGTTACGCATTCTGGTGCTCTGTGATTTTCTGTGTGAACGAGGGTCAGGCTGAGGTGCGTCTTCAATTTGCCATACATGATCTGGCGCTTCTAATTCATTTGACTTGAAAGATGGTCTGCCTTCTGCCCATCGAATCATCTTTCAATCGCTTTGCTGCACGCTGGGTTGACCGAGCTTTCGGAGCTGCAACGTAGGCAACGCCCGTCTTGTTTATCGCGTCTTGATCCTCATGTCATTATCTTCCAGATCATGGAACTACTGGGTTTGCATGGCCGCGTTCGTCGTGATCAGTTTATCGTGAATACGAGACTAACCTTGTTCCGGCAGACTGCTGAATTTTGAAGTCACGGCATTCACCGCTGTGATTGGGTTCTGGACAGACGGCGTACATCCAGTTGTCTTCCCGATCGCCATGCTCACTGCATACGCCTTGCTCCATTTGTGGTCCGCCAAGTTCTTTGGCGAGACTGAGTTTTGGATATCCCTGATGAAAGTTATTCTTATCGCCGGGCTCCTAATTATGACGTTCTTCCTCATGGTCGGCGCGAACCCTCACCGAGATGCTTTCGGGTTCAGGTATTGGCGAGATCCTGGCCCTATGGCGGAATACACCTCGACAGGCGACCTGGGACGGCTCCAAGGGTTCTTTGCATGTGTGCTCAGTGCTGGATTTGCTGTCGCTGGCCCAGATATGCTCAGTATCATCGTGAGTAAAAAGCGGTTTGTTTCGCATTTAAAGTCGCTGATACCTGCTCCTAACAGGCAGGAGAAGCCAAGGCTCCTCGTCGCATTATGTGGGTGGTCCAGCCTGGTGACGAGGTCTCGGTGCTGATAACAATCTATGTATGCAGGCCGAAAGCGTTCCGCACCGTGTTCGTTCGGCTGATTTTGTTCTTCGTGCTTGGTTCGCTTGCGGTTGGTATTGTAAGCCGAGGTCTTCTTCTTCTGCTTTTTTATGAGCTGACTTGTTGATATAGCTGGTGCCATATAACGATCCAATCCTGAACGCGGCGATCGCTGAGGGGAAACCAGGAGGTACGTTTGCGTGTCGCTTTTGGCATGTTCATTTACTCATGAATGTCCGCGCGAATCAGCTGCTCGTTCCCCTTACGTTGCAGCATTGACTCGCTTAAACGTTCCGGTGCTACCGCATATAATCAACGCAATGATATTGACATCGATCTTCTCGGCTGGTAAGTACATACCCACTGCCCTGCCTACCTTGCTTCAGCTCACTTGGTATGCTAGGCAATGCGTTCCTCTTCAACGGGTCGCGCACGTTGCACGGCATTGCCCTTGATGGCTTTGCACCGCGCCTTTTGAGACAGACGAACCGCAATGGCGTCCCCTGGATTACAGTATTGATTACATTGCTTGCGGGGTGTCTATCGTTCCTGCAGGTGGATGCGAGCACTTCTAAAGTGCTTGATTGGTGAGTTGGCGTAATATGCTGATCCGAGGGCGATTGATACACATCTCAAACAGGTTCATCAACGTTGCAACTTCCGCTCAGCTTGTGACGTGGATTGCAATGTCGATTACCTGGATTAGGTGGAATGCAGCAATGCAAGCTCAAGGCGTGTCCCGCGAAATCCTCCCATACAGGTCTAGGATCCAGCCTTATGGAGCCTACTATGCCCTCACCGTGAGTAGACATCAGCGACATGTGTCCAGCCGAACTGTGATGATTGTCATTGCAGATGTCAATCATCGTCACATTCTTCAACGGGTACTATGTGTTCTTGAAGGGAGGCTGGGCCACCGCCGATTTGTGAGTACTGTGCTTATCTAGCATTGGTGTGTCCCTATTGATAATTCGATTTCTAGTATCTTTGCATACGGTTCCATCTTGTGAGTTCTTACGTCATTCTGCCATACAGCTGTTGACTTGTGAACTATCTGTAGCATTTTCCTTGGTATCTATATTGGTGTAAAGGTCCTCGGGCGTTCGCCATTTGTCTCTGCCCATGAGGCCGACCTGTTCAGCGGGAAGAAGGAAGTGGATGAGTATGAAGCGCGACTTGTAGAAAAGCCCCCTGCAACCAGGTGGCAACGTATCTCACGTTGGATGTTCTAGTTTTGTATCTATCGTCATAGTAGCACCACAAGTAATAACCAACCGGTTTGGATCACCAGCAAGTGACTGTATGCGACTGATCAAGAGCGAGGGGGCAAATTAGGCTCCCCTAAACTCAGCTATATCTGACTAAAACCTATTACGCGTAAGATGCGGCTCATGTCCACGCTCAAGAGCCTACACATTAGTACCTCGTCACTAGCGTGAAGTCACGTTGCCTGGGCCAGCACGTGGTGCAAAACAACGGGGCCCGATTTCTCTCCGTCGTCTTGCTCCCCCCCAATGCGTTTTACTCTGAGGTGCTACCCACCTTCACGTTTGTTCCACCGATCTGGGAACTTGCCGTGCGACAAGGACTTGGTACAGGTATCTGCTGCCCTAGGTGGTGGCTAGTTGTGTTGTACGCTGGGTTTTCTTTATCAACTGTTTTTGCTGGGTTAGCTCTTCGAGGGGGTTGTGGACTGGGACTATTATGGCAGCTATTGAACTTCTTCAGTTCCAATCAGAAAATCGTTGTTGCCTTATATATATGAGCCGATGTTTCGTTATGATAATCCAGGCACACATGTAAGGTATCTTGAGGCTTGTGTTGCCCTCGACAACTCTTGTGACAAAAAGGCTTTCTTTTCAACTCTAAATTATCTTGAGCTGCAAGTTTTTGCACCTGACATACCCCACGACGGTTGCCACGACGGTTCTTGAATACCTCTGTTGGCTGCGAGTAACATAACGAGAGTTTTAAACACCTAACTGAACGGTGGCTCATATTAGGACCTTTGCGCTTACTTGCCGCGACAACGTTGCTCTTAACGAGTTCTGAACCTCACGATTTCGTTCTTGGAGCATCCACGACCTTGTTGCCACCACAGCCTGTGGTACAATGCCGTTTATCTTATCCTTGCGCTTGGCCTTTCGCTGCCCTTACTCCCAAGTTCTAGCCCCGTCATTTTGTGGGTAAATGACTCCATTCTGCCGTCCCACCCACCTAGCCTCAGGGCACTAGAGGGTCTTTTCAGTTCTTCAGCCATCTAGGAGGTCACAATGTCAACACAAGCCTTCATACGATCAGCTCAAGTGTTCGCTTACTAACTCTAATGATTCACACCTTTGGGTACCATTTTTAGATATTACCACACTATGTATCTCCCTAGGGTAGGCTGTAGTCCAACAATGCGCGCCACCAAATGTATCCAATGAGAGGCCGCTCGATCACTCTTGGCAAAGCGGACCGTCTTCATTGGGCCCCGACCGGTAACATTAATACCACCTCCACAACATTCGCAGGAGCCTTGGCTCAGGTCAACATCGCCCCGTTGGTTCCCGAGCTAGTAGCACACTCAGCGACCTTGGCTGTTGAATCGACTTTCTGCTTTGACCTACTGTCAGTAACGTGGGGCAACACATGTCACAGCCTCAACCTTCCCTACGTCTAACTCTAGTTCTTAGCCTCTTCCAAGTGGAATGCCGAAGCGTGAGTGACTCGTCACCAAGGACATCGATGGGTTAGAGGTGGAGCTTTCGGCTCACGTTTGTTGGTGGGCATAGCAAGGCTACGTCGCCCTTCTCGAGGTTGTTATATCACGAGCTTCGTTCGATATCCCGCTCGCGATTGTGGTCAGGGAGCCTGCGTTAATTTTCTAGGCAAGTCGCTACATTGGTCTTCCCCCTGCAACGCCAGTGTCGGCTTCCTGGTCTGGGTTGTTCCCCCGTACTCAATACCCCGGGCATTCATCGATGCCATATTGAACAACGACATTGACCCACTCAAGCGCGATGCGCTTGCGCACGCTTCTGGTGGTTTGCCTCAGTCCTCTACAGGGAAGCATTCAGTTCATCAGTATTCCGTTTACACCGCTGGATCGCCAGCGTCCTTACCCCTCCAACGACACCGTAAATGTCTGGCTCACGTCCCCCATGCAGTCCTCAGTTACTTCGGTTGAATGGTCATCCTTTCTAAGCCCATCACCGTCGCCGTCATCAAGACGATCATCCCAACTGCCCACACCCGCTACCCTCGTCATGTCCCCACCTGCAGCTCCTATGCTCACTATGTTTAGGTTCCTTATATCCACGTCGCCCCTTCGCTTGTCAGACGAGCGTACCTCGTGTCCTGCCAAGGTAAGTTCTCGGGGGGATACGGTGAGTTCAAAATAATCGAATCGCTATACCGAGCAAGGCCCCAAGGCCACTTGACGAGAACACCCCCGACGGTATGAGTGTGGTAGGCTGGTTTGTTCCGGTTCGTATCCTGCTCGTAAGGGTTCAACTGTGGGTATATGCGTCACCAGGCTGGTCGTATATTACTACATAGTTTTTGTCGTTGCTCTATCTCTCGACGTACGGGTGTGTTTGTTTCTCGAGCTATTCTCATCATGCTTACATTTCCTGTCGCGGTCTCTTCGCCACGATTCGTTCTGCATGTGGTGCCCGACCCCCACTCCCACTACTCTCGACTGGCGTATTTTACAATGATCCCCTTCCGGTAGTTCTGACGCGCGGCATCACACCTACAAAAGGAGTAATGGTACAGTTTTCGATTCACCTGCTGACCTTCGTTCTCATACCTATGAGCCCTGCTATTATCGCTATTATTATTAACGGCGATCTGGAGCCGTTTGGACCAAAAAGGAGATGTTATTACTAAAAAAAGAAAATGGGCCAGCTTTCGACCTGTTGTATCCAACTCGTCGGCCTCCCTTCGGATGAAGAGCCACACAACGGCGACTTTGACGTGGGATCTCCGACGTCCAAGAAGAAGACTCGGGCAAACGTCGTTCCTCTGCTGACTGTCAGGGCTCCCAGCAGTTAGCGCACGAGTGACCAACCTCTAGTCAAGGAGACACATTCTTGCACAGGTTCAAAGGCTTCGTCTCGCAGGTCTGGCTGCACTGATTCCGAATTCGCACGCGTACGATCCCCAAAGTCTTCTCCCAGTCAAGCCTTCATGCACAAAGTCGTTCAGTTCTCCTGCCGCCCAACCCAGCTTCGGCCTACCCCGAATTACCATTGCCCCTCTCCTCGAATCGATCAAACACTCATACTTGAACTCGTTCCTCTGGCTACCTCCTTTTCCTCTGGGAGCAGCGGGGGCTGGCCCCAGGGCCGCTCTCGCTCTTGGTCCCGGTCCAGAAGCCAGCCAACGTCGGCGTTCTGGTAACTGAAGACTGGGAATCATTTATCTTTGGTGGGCAAGCCTCAGTGGCCACGGCTCGAGTCTTCAGCGTGTTCTTCAGGACACCTGAGATTTGTCGTTCTCGCCCACACCTGCGCAGCTTCCTATGCGTCGCAAAGTCGAGGGACTTGCGTGGCCGTCCTTTCATCTCGTATTTACCTTCGTGGGGTCCCCCCCGGATCGACTCCAAGCAAGCGGGACAGCTCTGGGTCGCGTGCCAAGGCCTCGTGCATCACTATTCCCCAGTGGGTGACCTGTATATATTCTATTCAAATACTCATATGGGTGTTTCAGACCTACTAACATCGACGATTGCAACGGAGCTGCGATGACGAACTTGGATGAGATCAGCCGTGCTCTAGAAGAGTTTGGCGTGAAGGAATCCTCGAGAACGACTTTCCCCAATCCTTCACCCCAAGGCCCCCCCCACAGTCTCGCCCCCATATCTCCTCTCAATTTGAAGAGCAGCCAGCCTTCTGCGGGTCACTTGAACACGCATTGTGCCCACCCTGGTTTCGACCGTGCCAGCACTGAGGCTTTCTCAGTCCAGCCCTCGGTCGGCCCTTCTGTATCCCTTCATGACCTTTGGGAACACAGCACCAAGCCTTTCGTGCCCTCTGCTCATCTGGGAATTGCGCGAGGTGAGGACTGTCATGCATTGACCAACTGTCCTCGTGCTAAAGAACGCATCATCCGAGGCGTGCTTGGCAGGAATGCAGCCTCGAAACGTTACGCGACCTCTTTTAAGGCGAGCAAAGGAGATTCTGGGAAACTTTGGTCGCTAGCACCGAGCAGACGAGGATATATGAAGCGATGGGAGTGGTACGTGTCCGTTTTATTTGGTCAAGGCTGCAACTCTCGCAACCGTGCTCTCCACGAGGGTGAAGTACCTGAGGTTATTGCCCACCCACTCAGTACACCTGGACATAGCACATTCACCCATAGTTTCTGTTGATAAGTTTTAAACGTTGGGTTATGCTTATGTGACTTCGTGGCTCAGTTTCAGCTCCTTGTTAACCGATCGTTTATTCGTTCAAAGCAATTGCCTGCCCATGTCTTTTCTCTTCGTGCACCCGTCATTTTCCTTCCCTTCGAGCTTTAGGTCTGGAGCCTAATATTTTTGGGTTTCTCCATAAGCTTGCCCACCCACCCGGGACCAGCTTTTGTTCCCCAAGCCTTTATTCCTTGTTCCAGGCTCGTATGGTCCACCGTGACAGTGAAATGATCATGCTCGTACATTGCAACAAATTGACACCCAGGTCACGACCCAAAGATACTGAGCCAGCGTGATCGACTAGTTGGACCATATTCGTTGTCTCCGCCAAATGCCAACAGGTGCCGGGTCGGGTGCCATGCTACTGTTGAGGGTGTCCCGAGGCATGGAATACGATGCAACAATTCACCCGTCTCGGTCGCAATCTGAAGTTACTGACTCTTTAGCGAGTGATATAGTGGGTGTGCGCTGGAGACTTACGATGTATATGCCACTTTGCTCGGCACATCCGGCAGCAACATATTCTCCATCGTATGAAAACGAGAGCGTCCGTATTCCGGAGCTGAAGCAAAACCCATGTATTCGGTAAGATAATCCGAGATAACACCAGAAGATAGGCTTACTCGATTGTGGGGACTGCCCTCGTCGCAATAAACTCGGTAGTTTCGAAAAAATTGACGAACCCGTCTGCCCCACCGGACGCAAGATATCTTGGAGTGGGTTAATACAACAGCAAAAATGCTAGTGAACTGCGGAGCCGCACCTTCCCCGAGGATCAAGTGCGACAGTATAGCACGCCGTAATGTGTACCCCGAGACTATGCCACAACTTTAGCGAAGGATATTCAACCATCGCAAGTTGCCCGTCTTCTTTAGCCAAGAAAACCATGTCCCCAACATGATTGAATAGCGCTTGATATACCTGCTCTTATAGCCTAGCCTGAGTTTTGTTTCCTCGAGTATTTATAAACATCGATGGACTTACGGAATCTGAGCCTCCGTTGGAACTCATCTTGAGCGAGTCCTCCCTCAGCGTCCACTCTGTTGGCTCGTTGGATCCAATCATTCGACAATCAATGATGCGCATGTTGTCTGATCTATCTACAGCCAACACAGTTTGCGCGTCTGGTGAATACGTAACCGAGTCTGCAGAAAGCGATATAGTGTGTAGCTCCTTCTTGACTAACGAGATCCAAACTTAGTGGATATGAAGAAAGGTGTGATTCACTTACAGCGCCGAGCATCCCAAAAGTAAATGAGACCACCCTTCCTACTTGCCGAGCAAAGAAGCTGAGGATGGGTTGGGTGGCAGGCAACATAGTTCACCGAGTCCTTGGTGCTCCCAACAAGAGTTAGATCAGCATTGTCTAGCTGATTCATCATAAGAAATTTATCCAGCGTGAAAAGGCAAAGACACTTACGGAACGCTCGATATCCCAGAGTTTCACCTCTTTGTTGTTGCTACAACTGACTAACCTCTTGCCATCGCAAGACCATACAACTTTGTTGATATAGTCATTCCCAGAGCGATAAAAATTACGGGGCTGAAAACTAGAGAACTGAGGCACCTAACCCGCGTACTAGATAGGTCAAAATGCTCCGTTTATGGGGGAACATTCACCTACTACTACTTTTCTTAGACTAGATAAAACTTGGGCGGGCGGTGATCCAGCCCGAATCGACGCCGGAGCCTGCTCTTCTTCTCTAGATATTGTAGTGGGCATAGTAGATTAGCTGGTTGTGGTCGTGATTGGAGGGCGATTCCCCTATCATGTCCGTTTCCGTGGACGAATCAAACGTGTGTTTGGCAGAAGCTCCGGTAAGGATCGGGTCCGAGTGCCGGTAGCTTGTTTCCCCACACGCCCACCATGACGCGGCTTGACCCTAGGGCCTTGAACCACCGTTTCGAAAAACTCTCTACTGGGAATAATTATCATTTTATAGACCAATATCCCGATGGCAACCACGCTCCTGACGCCCCCACTTTGCTTCTAGTTCATGGTTTTCCGGATTATTGGTGGGTTATGCTCACAAGCAGCTTGCAACACCGCAACCGACACATTTGATGCACTAGGTATGGTTGGCGTCACCAAATTCTGCCATGGGCTGCAAAAGGTTGGCGGGTGATTGTCCCAGATATGCTTGGTTATGGCGGCACGGTATGTCGAGTGTTCGCCTCGGGACGAAATATTTGACATATTGTCCAAAGACATCCGAGCCTATACAACGAAAGCTCTCTGTGCCGATCTCGCCGCACTGCTCGATCTACTCGGTATACGGCGCGTCATCCTGGTCGGACACGACTGGGGAGCCGCGATCGTCTGGCGTTTCTGCCTTTGGTACCCACAACGGGTTCGTGCAGTCATCGCGTAAAAAAATATTTGTCTACTTTTTCGCGCGGTCGGGTTTAACTGAAACCAAACATAGGCTCTCCGTACCCTTTTATCCTCCCGCGCCGGAATACGTTCCACTGGACGAGATGATCCGCCGAGTACCCGCCTTCGGATATCAAAAGTATTTTGAAGACCCCAGGTCTGCAGCCGAAATAGATCAAAACGTGGGTACCCTTGTTGCGAGGACGTTTGCTATACAAGTACTAACCCACGCCTGGACCCACTGGATGTCATTGTTGCGATCTTCGACACGACGCCACGGGGGATTACCGCTGCCCGACTCACGATTCCAGATCCCTACGTTCATCGACTGCATCTATCGTTCTCCCCGTGCAAGCCGGGGCACCTCCTTTGAGAAGAAAGGTCAACTCGAGGCGGTAATTAAAGGCCAAACCCCCGCGCCTTCAAAGGGCGACATCCTCACAGAAGAGGCAAGTCACAGGGCCTAGCCGTCTGCAATTTCCTGACAGAATTCGTTTGTCACGCCTGGGCTTGCCCCCACCCTCATTTTGCTCGCCCCCTTCGTTCTGTCCGGCCCCATCTCATCATTCTTTCCTCGTTGTACCTCGCACTTCTCGCCGGTCAATCATGCGGCACTGGAACTCCCCTCGTTCTTGCCCCGCTGACGCAGGAGCGAAGCACATATGTTAATGCCTTCCACAAATGCGGAATGTATGGCCCAACGATGTATTACAAGACGTACAAGCTCCGTGTCGAGGAAGAGCAAGGTGCGCACGCAATATTGTCTCCCCAGCGCCTTTCCCTTTGAGGCTTGTGCAGCATTCGTGCCCGGCCCCTTTCCAGCTCCGTCCGATGTACTGCATCCATGCTAACTAAACTAACCAACTTTGCAGCGGGCAACCTCCCTTGTTCACTGCCCCCTAGCCTCCCTGCGCTCTTCTTTTGGCCGCGTTTAGACCCAACATGCCCGGCTCTGCACGTCGAGGCAAGTTTACCGTCCCGTTGTTGTTCTCTCGGTGGCCACTTATTTGCTGCTTGAACCCTAGCGTATGCGCAAGTTCGTCCCGTCGATCAAGATCGTGGAACTCGCAGGCAAGGGGCATTGGCTAATGGTCGAGGCCCGCGTGGAGATCACAGCCAAGGTGGCAGAATGGGTCGAGGCCCTCGTGAAGGAGAACAAACAAGGCGGCGTAAACCGGCAAAGACCCAAGCTGTGAGGTGGACGCGATTGCATCGTGTCTTACCAAGTCATTGGGGCTTGGAGAAGTCGCAGGGAACGACCAAGAAAAACAAAAACGGGATTCGGGGATATTCGCGCTGTAGGCTGAAGATTGAGCCAAAGAGCGTGCTGAAACTGAGCCTGCAGTGGGATGTACAAGTGTATGACGTTATCTACACCGAATAAACGGTCACGCTATTTGTAAGATCACACGGCCGAAATAACCCCCATGACGGTGATCGAGACATAGTAATTTCGGGTTACGGGGACATGGAATTGCGGACAACGCGCAGATTTTTAACTATCAGACGTCAACTGGATCGGCGCTGTGGCCTATCGAATCCCTCGCATCATTGTTATGATATCATGCACAAGAGTGACAGGCGCATACAGGGACGCCCAAACTAGGACGAAAGTCTAGACAAGCTGATGCCCACACTGATATTACGTCTTTGTACATCACGCACCCAAGGCGAGTAGAACTTTTGGCTTGACAGCGCCCCGAACTTTTCATCTAAGTTGTCAACGGTCGAACAGAAGTGCGGCCCTGCAAGTCTGGTCCGACGACTTGGCCATTTTCGTCCGTAAATCAAATGGGTACAACCGAGGCCGGCCACACCAAACTGACTGATCCCGGGGCCGCCACTGGGCACCATGTGAATCATATCTTGCCTATATGCGTGGCCGATGCATTTCCGGCACGAAGGCACGCCGAACAAATGAATCGGCCGTCGAACCCCCGCCGCAAAGCACCCTCGATCTGTAGGACATCGATGCGCAGGGACACGATGTGCCACGACATGAGCTTTGCGAGATAACCGGACCGACGGACGTCATCGTCGTGCTTATCGAATTATCTCGTCTAATAATCTGTGGTCTTTCCCCGCATTTTTTTGGCAACCCCAGTCGTCACAACTGTCGTGGTATTGACATTCCAGACGCTGGCCTGACGATCGGGTAGGAACTAGCCGGGCCTACCCCATAACTATTGCCTATACTAGCTATACACGTCGGGCGCTCATGTGAGACAGCATCTTGTGAAGATTTGGGGCACTGTTGTGATCACTATTTATGTATTACTACAGCTTTGTGCACAAACGAGGGGACTCGGCAATTCACCGCCGATGCCCATCCTTGTGCCTCGGATATCTCATGTTCTGTCACAGGTTTGAGCCAGGCTCAAACAAGTCCCCTTTGCGTCTAGTTCGTCGATATATCCAGCGTGTTTCTCACATAGATCGCTCTTGTCACACGGATATCACTCGGACGAGACCGACGCGCTTGTTGGGGAAGCAGTGCTATCAGTCTTTTAAGCTAAACACGCGGCGAATCGTGGAATTTCTATGGGTAGACCAGCTCCCCACGGCGCAGGACAAACGCCACCTGGTACTCGCCTCTGGGCAAAGCCTCTAAGCCCGGGGTACCATCGAGTTGTATTGCTCCAGAATATCATAATACATATGACCCTTCGTGACTTGTCGTCACACATTCGACCCCTCAGACTCCGGTCTTGCCTCTCGAGACCAACCGACGGATCCCCCAGGAACGTAAATCAGCCGAGTCCAGGCCACGCGATACTAAGTTGCGGGGGACGAAGCGGAAGAGCCTGGAACGCCAGGCGCCCGTCGAGATGTGTCTATTCTGTGCATGGCCTTGTGCCGATCCCGTTTGAATTGTGTGGTCGCGGTGGGCTGCGTACTGAGGTGCCCCCGCTCCTGTATGCCAAAGACACGTTGTGTTTGTGTCGCCTGACCTCGAGACATCGGGGGTTAGAGAGAAAAAAGATACACATCACGGGTCATATCCAACGAAGAAGAATGTATGCATGTCCATCTCTGGCCTTTCTCCTCTAATCTCCGAAAACACGAGCCGAGAATAGAAAAAGTTCAAAGGCATGCACCTCCCCATAGACAGAGAAAAGACCATGAGACTGTCCAGCAGAACAAGACATCGTGTGTGGGAAACCATACGCCGAATCGTAGATTACAACAAAAGACAGAAACGTAACGCTACAGAGAGATGTCGAAACCAGAACCAAGAGAGCGGGCGAGAGAGACATGGACTGAAGCGCATATACTCGACAGAGGCTAGACCCCATCCCTAACCGCATTGCGCCCGATCACCATCTGCCATCCCCAGATTGGACGTCGTCATCAGCACCCCAAATGCGGAGTGGGGCCGGACGGCACGTCGAGAAGCCTCCCCGCAGAGAGTGCGAAAATCCAAGGCCAGGCTATGACCGAGCGCGTTCCCCTAGTTGCATGTCCGCGAGCGGTGTCGACGAGTTGCGCACGACGAGTGAGCGCAACGTGCCCTTGTCGGCCATGCGCACATCTCCGTCGTCGTTGGTCTGAAACGTCGATCCGCGCAAACGGCGAGACCCTCGACCCAGTCGTCCACTTGCGCCCCGTGCGCGCCAAATCTCCAACACGGCATCTTGGGCGATTCCCTCGCACCGTTCAAACAGCAGTTCCTCCAGCAACGGGCAGCAGTTTGGATCGGAGAGCGCGCGGAGCATACTTTCGCACAGCGTGCTCTCGCAGATCATGAGCGTCCGGAGGGTGGCGAGTTGTTTCAGGGTGGCTGTCAAGTCGCGTTCGTGGGCTGGAGCGCGAATGTACAGGTTGACGAGTCGGAGAGTTTGCAGCTCGGGGTAAGGTACTCCCTGAAAGATCGGACAGAGGAGAGGGCCTGGGGAACCGGTCTGGGTGGCAAGGGTGAGGTGGGTAAGCGCGGGGAGACGGAGCTGGAGGAGGAAGCGGTCGAGACGCGAGTTGTGGATGAGGTGAAGGCGGGTGAGGCGAGGGAGTGAGACAAGGGAGGCAGGGTTGGCAATGAGGCCGACGGCGAGGGTGGGGAAAGTGTGAGGAATGAGGGGCTGGAGGCGGAGGTCTTCGATGTCTGGGTTGGCGCGCAGGAGAGCGAGGAGGGGCGCGAGGGCAGTGGCGGGGGCGTTGAAGGTACCGTTGACGAGGCTGAGCTTGCGCAGACCACTGGATGAGCGGGTTAGAGACGGGAGAGGGCACAGACGGGATACAACTAACGTGAACGCAGGAACGGGATCGGATAGCACGCCCTGAAGATCGGCGCAGCCCAGGGCGGGGGCATGGTGGGGGGCGAGCGGGCCAAAGCGGCAGGCGGGGTCGAGATGGAGGACGAGCTCGTGGAGGAGCGGGGTATTGGCTCCGCGCACATAGTCTGCGACGAGCTCGGTGGGTTTGCGGCGAGCGCTGCGAAACTCGAAGCGGACAAAGCGCGCGGCCTCGGCAAAGAGGATCTGGAGACAATTGTCAAATGCGACCTCCCAGTCTATGCTCGCGGTCGCCCGGGTCCTGAACGCGATAAGCTCTTGGAGCGTGGCCTCGAGCACGGGCGGCCAGTCATTTACGACCGGGTGGGAACGGGCACGGCCGAGCAGGTCGCGTGCCTCAGCGAGGCGCTCGAGGACGGTGGCGAGTTCGCGCTCGGCGTCATCGGGGCCGCGAGTGGCGGGGTCCTCTGCCGCGAACAGCTTGAGCTCGATGTCGAGTGGGCGACGGGCAGAGCGGGCTACATAGGCGCGGGCAATGTCATCTGGGCGGGTGTCGCGCTGGGTAATAACGATACGTTGCCACAGCTCGGGACTGGCGTAGACTGCAACTGGGTGAGAGGCAGCACTGGGGACGGACGGGCGACGCACCAATGTCACGGAATGAGGTGCAAACCGCAGCGATGCGGGTGACGGCGCGGGGGTTGTCGGCGACGACGATGCGGGTGACTTGGAGGATGAGCTCCGAGGGGAGGGGCTGGAGGCGAAAGTTGGCGTCGCGGGCGGCGCGCGCCTTGGCGTGCTCGCGGCCGCGGAGACGGTCTAACCGCTGCTGGGCGGCGAGGAGGGCCTGCTCGGCGTCGCGGAGATCGTGGTCGTCGTCCGAGTCGCAGCCACACCAGTCGTCGCCGTGTGAGCCAACATGGTCTGTCTCGTGCATTAGCGAAAGGGGATCGTGCCAGGCATAAGCGCAGCGTGCACTGGATGGAAGTCGAGGTCGACTTTAAAACCCCAAGTGATGGCCTGGGTCTAGACCACACGTGACCGTCACGTGAGTGCATGCAGCCATCGATCGGATCCCCGCTCTGAATGCCCTGTGCCAGCATTCGGTGTGACTCTGGACGTCACGTCTACATCTCGCACTACGGGGAATTCCTTGGGCAAAACGCGGTCGAAAGCCTCAAGTTCTTTTGTTGTGATACAATTTTCACCGCGTCCTGTGCACTAATCCACTGAGTGGCAGGACCTCTGGTGGCGCTTGGGTCACGCGGTGTGCCTCGATAGGGCATAGTCCACTGCTCCATTCACTGGGCCACGGCAGGAGCTTGCGGTCGGCGTCAACTGACCACGTCCAGGAGCATTTAAAGTGTAAAGACGTAACAATGTGCACCCCCCATCACCACCACCATGGACTACTCGAGCTGGGTCGCCTACGCCCCGCTCGGCGTCGCTGGAGCTGTCGTAAGTGGGCCCCACCCGTTCTCACGCACAACTGACCGGCCGCGATAGGTCCTCGCCCACGTTGTCCCCTACTATCTCGACCCACATCACTACCGTCGCCCTGCCATTACCGGCCCGTGGCTCAACTCGCTCAGTGATGCATGGCTCGCCCGTGTCGCCGCCCAGGGCAACCGCAGCGAGCGTGTCCACGAGCTCCACGAAAAGTACGGAAAGTTTGTCAGGATCGCACCCAATCATATCAGTATCGCCGATCCGGACGCGCTCCAGGCCAGTCGTCTATCTTGGCACTCGGACGCGGTATTGATGGTTGATCCAGGTCGTCTATGCCCACGGCAACGGTACACTCAAGCCCGAGTTTTACGACGCGTTTGTCTCGATCCGGCGCGGGCTGTTCAACACGCGTGACCGAGTCGAGCATACGCGTCAGTTTCAGTCTTGCTGATCCAGAAAACCCGAGTCTGATCTCGTGTTCTAGGCAAGCGCAAACTCGTGTCCCACGTCTTTAGCCAGCAAAACGTTCTAGCGTTCGAACCACACATCCGCCGCCACGTTCGCAACTTTTGCTCCAAATGGGACGCGCGTTGTGCGGCCGCTGCCAAGGGCGAGCCCGGCGACGACTGGGAAGCACGCGACGGGCGCGCCTGGTTCGACTGTTTGCCTCGTACGTCTCCACCTTGTCCCACGGCTCTCTACTGATTTGACTAGATTACAACTACCTCGCCTTTGACATCATCGGCGACCTCGCGTTCGGCTCTCCCTTTGGCATGATCTCTGCCCAACGCGACATTGCACCCATGATCGAACAGACTACTGACGACAAGTCCACGCGCGTCGTCAAAAACGTACCCGCCATTAAGATCCTCAACGACCGCGGCGACTATGCCGCGTCCCTCGGCGTGCTCCCCGTATGGGTCCGTCCGTGGGCTAAACGCGTGCCGTGGTACGCACGCGGGAACCAGGCCGTGCAGTGTCTTGCTGGTTTGGCAGTCGCCGCGGTTGCAAAACGTTTGGAAGAGGGCTTGCCGGATGAAGAGGCCGATGAGGAGCAGGGAGAGGACGACGTTGGAAAGCCCAAAAAGAAGCGCACGGATTTGTTGGAAAAGTTGTTGCAGGGCAAGGACGAAAATGGAGCCCCGATGGGAAGGGAAGAGCTGACGGCCGAGGCCTTGACACAGCTTATTGCGGGGAGCGACACGACGAGCAAGTAAGTTTATCCCACCTTGTCCAATATCCCGGTTCTAACCCTGTATATCCGCCAGTTCATCTTGTGCAATCACATACTACCTCGCCGCCAACCCCCGGGCCCAACGTGCACTCCAGGCCGAACTCGACGCCCACCTCCCTCGAGACGCTTCCCCCGCAACATCATACGACGACGTCAAATCCCTCCCCTACCTCAACGCCTGCATCAACGAAGGCCTCCGCATGCACTCGACTTCGGCCATGGGTCTCCCGCGCGTCATCCCGCCCGGAACCGAGATCGAAGTCTGCGGTGAAAAGTTTGGACCGGGCTGCGTGCTGAGCGTGCCGAGTTTTACCGTGCATCGCGCGCGGGACGTGTGGGGCGACGATGCGGATATGTACCGCCCCGAACGCTGGTTCGAGGACGACACGGGCAGGATGAGCAAGGCGTTTAACCCGTTTTCGTATGGCCCCCGGGCCTGTGTCGGGAGGAACCTGGCCAGTATGGAGTTGTTGATTATTATTTCGTCGATTTTTAGGCGGTACGAGTTTGTGCTGTTAAACCCGAATGGGCGGGTGAGTTGTTTTCTTTTCGCGTCGGGGAGTGGGCTAATCTTTATCTTTTTAGCTTGCTACGAGAGAGGGATTCTTGCGCAAGCCGTTGAGCTGCCATGTTGGTATGAAGCGTCGTGAGGTGTCGTTGTGAATGTAGGTTGAAAAACGTGTTTGTAAAATATTGGACAGTTTATATGCAATATACAAGGCCCGGATGACAGTGAATCGTGCGGACTTCGATAAAACAGAAATATCATAGCTCATGAATCAAATATACGAGACAACAAGGTAAAAGGCTCAAGAGCCCTCCCTTGGAGTTGGCGTCTCTGAGCGTGGAGGATTTGCCGGGGGCGCCGTGGTACCCGCTCCGGTAGCAGTGGCAGGCACAGGCGTGCTATCACGCCGAGTATTGAGCAGACTCTGGAAAAAGTTTTGCAGCACTTGGTGTTCGTTTTGCTGCGGCGGGCCAGCCGAGTTTTGGCGCGAGGGTGCGCCGCTCTGAGTCGTGAGCGTTGGCGTACCCGTGAGCGCAGGCGGCAGCTGGATCTGAATAGGCGAATTGAGTAGAGGTACTTGGGTCAACGTGAACTTGCGTACCCGACGAGTGTTCCCGCCTGCCATCCTCGCGAGCCGTGCACTAACATCGTCCCCGTCCATGTCCATCATTGCTTTTTCGACCGATGGCAGACTAAAGCTACTACTTCCCATAGGACCAACCACTCCGGTTCCTAGAGAAAACGCGCACATTAGTTCAAGTATAATTAGACGACGTGTGCACTCACCTGCGACGGCCTGTGTCGTTGCTGCGTCTGGCCTGAACTGAGCGCGCGGGTCGCGGTTTGGATCCTTTTGCAAAGTCTCATGATGTTTAGACAAAAACGACTGTTCTGGTTCTGTAGTGACCAGCGCGGGCAGAGGTGGGCGCTATAGATAACCGTCAGTCGAGAGACAGCTCGGTGCGAGTCCAAACGCTCGTTACCTTGGGACCCTCGTCTCCTCCGACGAGCACGCGATACATCTCGCGCGCCCCTCCTCCAGTCCCGACTACACCCTCTTCCAAGTCCTTGTCCCACGCCTCGCCCCACCGCTGTGCGTCAAACCCTTCGCGCAAGACGCCAATCTTGCCCCACGAGTCCCAGCCTGCGGGGACGACGATCCGGTCCCGATCGAGTGTGTTTGGGCGTGTGTTGAATGGGAACGGGTTTTTGTACGGTACGGTCGTCTCTCCGGGTTGGACAAATGGGGCCATGAAGAGAAAGTGTAGGATATAGGAGCGTAGGACTGTGAGGGTGGATGGCTGGGGTGTAGTGTAGAATAGTGCCGCTCCGTCTGCCAATCGTTTGTCAAGTCGGCCACACGGAATTGGAGGGATACGCACATTTCAGGCAGACGGTCCTCAAGACTTGCATAATACCGTCCGTACGTTCCTCCCATTCGCCCCCCTTTCCTTTAACCATACCAAGTCCGACGCCATCCTCGGTGCCATCTATTTGATCAGCCTTGGTGCAAACCACCACTATCGGGAGGCCGGCAGAGTTGTTGGTAAGAGTGCCAGGCCCGAGGGGAAGGAGCAAAGTCGAGGTAAGGGACGAAGTGGCCAACGGAGGCGCGGTCGAGTCTCCAGGGTTGGCTGGTTCCGTGTAGTGCTGCAGATGGGCCTGGACTAGTAGTTTTGTCAGATTGCAAGCCAGTTTGTATTAAATATCAACTCACGTCTCTCCTTGTTCTCCTCGCGGGCGACTTCAAGCTCGCGAGCACCATCTCCTCTAACCCACGTATTAACCCACTCCATCCACGTTTCGAGTTGGTCCACAAAAGTCCAGGGTTTTGTCCAATCAAGAACGATCATGACGAGCGTGTTGCTCAGACTGGCTTTGGGGGGCAAAAAATGTGGGAGTAATGAGAGGTGGGCTGCAGCAGAAGACGGCACGGTATACATCGACAGTCGCGCGAGCGTGTCTAGCCGCAGAACAAAGGTTAGCAGCTACCCTCCAGCGTTGTTCGAGCTTACCTTCGTCCCCTTCATCTCTTATGTCGGCCCAATCATATCCAAGGGCGAAATCGGCATCCTTTCCATTGCTATCACTATTGTCTTTCTTCTGTAGGATGTGTTGCACAAGCGTTGTTTTTCCGGACACAGGCTCTCCCAAAACAATCACGTTTTTTGAAGGAATTGCTCGAGACGAAGAGACAGAGTCAAGGATGGATGACCAAAGATCTTGAGGTGGTGGTGAGTTTGAGCGCGATGTAGAGGGCGACGCCATCGTGGTTGTCAACACCTAATTGCGTTGCCTGATTAGGCCGGATGACCCTAATTAATGAGCATGTCAAATTGGCTGTCATTGGAACGAGAAAAAAAGCCGGAGGTGGATTAGCTAGAGCTCAAAACAGAGTGTACATCTATAGGAGGACATGGTAGTACGAAACATGCGAGGAAAACAAGATCGACAATGTCCAATAAAAGTTCGAAATGTATAAGTATGCAAAAGTACTGGAGACACAGAAACACAAAAATCCCCTCCCCTATTCCATCGTGTAGTGCTGCCGCCGGTTCTTATTCTCAATGTGTTGCTGCGTTATCTTGAGGAAAACCGACTCCAAAGAGATACGTTCCACGGTGCAGGCTTCGATCCCAGCGGTCCCCAAATGCTCTTGCAGAATCTCAAAGATGTCCGCAAGTGATTGGCCAGGCTCTAGCTGAACCTCGTACCGAGCGGTCAGGTCGTCAGCCTGCCGCCAGTTTGGTGGAAAGTCACGCATGAGCTCTCGCATCCTAGCCTCTTCCCCAGGAGTTGAGCTCGAGAAGTGGACCTCATACAGAGGATAACGACTGATAAGTTCCTCGATTGAGCCGATAGCTGTGAAGCCGTGAGCACCGAGAGAGACTTTGGTCGTAATTAACGTACCAAGTAAACGTTGAGAGATGATCCCTACACGATCTGCCAATGCGGTTACCTCTTCCATTGCATGAGTCGTTAACAGCACGGCTTTTCCGGTCGAAACACGTCGGAGTGTGTCCCACAAATCGCGCTTGGTTGAAGGGTCTACCCCAGTCGAGAACTCGTCGATCAGAATAACCGCTGGACTACCCAATAGGGCAATTGCGAGAGAAAGTTTTCGCTGGTGGGTGCATTAGTCAGATCTACTCACGTTGAACACGTGTGATGCTCACCTGGTTACCTCCGGAGAGCTTGTTTGCATATTTATGGGAGTGGGGAAGGAGCTGCGTGGCGGCCATGATGCATTCCACATTCCGATCGAGATCATCGCCACGGAGGCCTTTACAGCGTGCGTACATCTCGAGGTGTTCCCGAACGGTCAACACGGACTCGAGAGCAGTGGCTTGAGGGCACACCCCAAGTCGAGAACGGGCATTGTTGCGGCTAGTGATGATAGATCTACCGTCGATGAAGACATTGCAAGCAGGTTCAGTACGATCAGGCAATAAGTGGCCTTGTATCAGGTTAAATAGAGTGGTCTTGCCTGGTTGAAACGGTACGTTAGTTCGTCAACAAGCATAAGAACTTGATATGTGCTTACCCCCGCCGTTGCTACCCAGTAACCCAAAAATACCTGAAGATAAACCAAGTGTGACATCTTCCAGCGCTTGTGTCTTGCCAAATGACTTTGACGCGTGACTGATTCGAAGGCCGTCGAACGAGCGAGCAACACGCGTGATCTCATCTGCAGTCATGATCAGTCATATCTCAAAGGAGGGAGGAGTCGCGCGGACCTTGCACATCATAGGGGGCCTCTTTTACGACTTGAGTTAAATCCAGGGTAGACTTGTACCACCCACGAGGAAGCCAAGGCATACCAGAGTCGTACCATATTAAGAAGGTGAGAAGCAAGAAAGAATGTACGACAGTGTATACAATTGGTGCGCCAAAGCGTTCCATCGAGCCCAGGTCTGAGCTGCTGTCGAGGTTGCCATGGTCGGAGCAGAGAGTGTAGAAAATATTGGTTCCAACAAACGCTGCCCTCACAACGCTGGCTACAGGCGAAATGAGCGCAACAAAATAATCTGCTCAAAGTGTCAGGTTTTTCCCCTCATCATCAAGCTCTACGCTTACGCATGGTGGTGAGTATAGAGCCGGCATTATAAGTGAAGGTCTTGGCAAGAGTGAAGAAGACACCAGCTAGGTATCCCTGAGATATAAACTTCAGAAGGCGCAATTCAGGGAGTAGGGTTCAGCTCACGAGGAAAGCTATGCATTGGTACCCAGCGACAATCGCGAAAGCGGCAATAGGTGAACGAATAAATAGGCTCTGAGTTACTGTCAGCCAACAAGCCTTGCCATCTTGGGCAAACGCAACTTACCGCGACGAAGGACAGCAGGGTAGCATCAATGCCATAAAGAACCATAGCAAGAAACTAGATGGGATTTCAGCATATGGATCTCAAGCTTCAACGCAACACACACCACAAGACCAAGATTGAAGAACTGCCCTGTCGAAGCAAAGACGCCAGTGATGGCTCCGGATATCACAAGAATGACAGGTATTTCGAAGAGTAGATGTCCAATCCTGTGCATTTAGGTGTAAGCAAATGGAACGACACGGAAAGTACATACATACCACATGCCAGCCGGCGAAATCCCGTTTGACAGCTGCATCGCTTGAACCTGCGAAACACGCTCCTTGGTCACGTATAACGCTGCCATAGCGGGCCACGCAGCCTTGTGACACCCTTAGTCTAGAACCGTAACCGAAAGAACATTCTGTTCTCACCATGCTACTACCAAAAAAGCTAATCCACTTGATAGCAGGACCAATCCCGCGGGGAGTAGTCGAGGGCATAGGCTGGATCTCCCCGTTGATGTGTGGACCATAGCCAACAGCACGGCGAGACGTGTTAAGGGCAATATTGAAGATCGCGTTTGACGCCAAGTTAAGCATCACATTCCCGGCAATGTTCCCCGGAGAAGCCTCCCACGCGAAAGTCGTCGTGTTGTCGGGCTGGATAGAAATACCGCCAGTATCGATAATACCAAATGTGCCTTCGATAGCAGTGCGGAACGCCGAGTTGTCCTGAAGCGGATAGGCTCCGGGCATTGGGTACTGCAACGAAGCAAGGGCCGCTGGTGGCGCAACGTAGGTTCGGCCAGTCTGGTTCCAAGAGAAGGGCGAGATAGGCAAGAACAAGCTATACCGCATATCCGTATGGTCGTTGCGTACACAGCGGTTCTGTCTGTGGTGAATGAAGAATAGTGGGATGCATGCACCTCCGATTGCGAGCACAGCGGCTAGGAACGGAACGACCCATCCACGACGCGCAACAAGCATCCTCTTGCGCCATAACACCCCGGCCTGGAGTAGCGCGCTCGTCCTTCGGCCTTCTGTCAAGTCAATTGTGGGCTCTCCATGCTTGTTCGGATTTCCAGCGTAGAGATTGTGCGACTCCGCCGTCATGGTCACGGGGCGCTCCATGTTGTACCATTCAGACCCGGAGCTTTCGGTGATTCCGGACGAATACCGTGTTGCGCGCTGTTCGGCCTCCGGAATTGCGAGTAGCGATTGAGTCACCCGGCTTAGCATATGATCCCGTGCCTCGGATCCATCCTTACGGCGTACACGACGCGGGGAATGTGCGCTGTAGTCCGAGGGCTCGCTCAGCATAGACATCGAAGCGCGGTAAGACGAAGGGGGGTACGACAGATCCTCCATCCCCTGGTCTCTGGAGCCGCCACTGGGATACACTTTCTCCAACCCGTCCATCACCACAGTGTCTTCGCCCATGAGCTTGATAAACACGTCGCTCAGAGTTGTCGCACGAATGTCGAACGACCTCACGCCGAGGCGGCGCTTGTCCTTGTCCAAAAGGCGCAGTACTTGAGATACGACCCTCGGATCATGCGTGCGTAGACTGATTCCATCATCGTCCTGAGCATTTAACATCACTGCTGCCGGGGCAAATCTGCGAATCGCAGTCAGGACTTGGTGGTGCCGCCGAGCGTCCAAGCTTTGTTGCGTAGAGTTGTCAAAGGCACATGTGATGACGTAGCCTTGGCTGTGGCCAGTTTTGAGTAACACGGGGGAGCCACGTGCAACGATGTGTCCAGGGGCCGTCATAATGAAGACTTGATCAGCAAGCAGGTCGGCTTCGTCAAGGAAATGTGTAGTATAGATGATAGTACGTCGGACACGCGCAGACACCAAGGCACGCCAGATAGCTCTTCTCGAGATGGGGTCAACACCTAATGCGGAGATGAATACTGGGTGTATGCGCGAGTATCGTCAGACAGACCTGAAGTTGCCTCGTCGATGAGCACCAATTGTGATCCTCCAACCAACCCAATCGCCAACTGTAACCGCCGTTTTTGTCCACCACTCAAACTACCCGCAGCGGCATGCTTCTTGTCCAATAGCCCACACTCGGATAGCAACTCTCCCACTTCCTCGGCCGGTGCACCACTGGGCCGCTTCAGCGCACTCCAAAGCGTCAAATGCTGTGCGCAAGTCAACTCGTTCCACAGGACGTTCTTCTGAGGTACGATGCCCAAGTCCCCAGCAGCCGGACGGGACATGCCATCAAGATAGTTGACTTCTCCTTCTGTCGCGCTTTCCAAACCAGCAATAATGCGCAGCAGGGTCGTCTTTCCACTCCCGTTTCGACCACAAAATACGTGGATTCCAGTCGGTGGAACGTCTAAATCAAGCGAATCGATTGCAGTATGCCGACGCTTGTGGAAGATGCCGTTGACGTATGTCTTGTGCAGTCCACGAATTGTGACAGCGTTATTGCCCCATACGGACGCGGGGCGCGATTTCCGGAAACGGGCGTGTTGGTTGGACGGAGGCCGGACACGATGTAGGTTGTTTTCAAGCCATAGGGCAAGGCAGGGAAAGACGACGATTGTGACCTAGATGAAACATTTAGTTGAAGTCAAGCGAGATCCAAAATAGCTTACTGCTGCGGTGATTATCACCGGTCCGAGCATGAAGCCGTCCGTGTCCGTCTTGAAGAAGCTAAAACTAGTTTCAGCGAGTTCCCAGGCCGCCAGACTCTTGAGCGCAAACACGTAAAAGGCGGGCTGCGCCATGAATTAAAGTGAGCTGAAATGCATTGAAACTGCAGCATTGAACTTACCGGACAGATTGCAACATATACCACTGCTGCGGGCCAGGTCCCATCAAACAACAGCCCAAGAATCCCAAGGATGACGGCCACCACTGAACAGGAAATCGCAGCGAGCTGTGGACTCTTGTAGAATGGCTGCGCGACCAACAGAGCCCAACTAGCCAGCGAAAAGCCGGTGATGATGTGCACCCCAATGAATAACCCTATTGGGGTGTGTGTGAAGATTGACCAGTGCCACAGGAATGCCGCGGCAATCCACGATGGTAAATACGCGCCTGATATGCAAAGGTGCCAGGATCTAGCGCGTCACTCAGATTAGAACATCGTGGATCTTTGGTGAGAAAGGTAGACAAACAGAATGCGAGCGGATGCAATGCACCCCATGGCTGTGAGATGGCTGGTCAACGTGGCAGCACGCTCGAACATGACTTCGCCGGCCATCTGCAAGGAAAGCGTGAGACGAAGAACCTGCGTCGACTGTGAGATAGCGCACATGATAGACAATTCCCATTTGCCCAGCAAAGAAAGCGAGTACCACCAACTCTCTGATGCTGTTCAGGAAACCTTCCGAATCATTAGCTGAAGGCACAGGCCACTTGAGCAAACGATGGCTCACTCCTCCGTGTCTTTTGCTTTGTCTGCTCATTCGTCATCTTGGTGAATGGCCACTGGAAGGGTGGGCTCATCTGAACGCCTGAAACCAGCTCGATGATTGCACTGTCGACTGCCCACTGCAAAGGCAAGGTGATGAGCTCAGCATCGCTGGTGTGGTGTTGAACGTCGACATCGAGGCGGCCCAGATCTGCGCGCAGAGTGTACCGCACAGGTTCCTTGGTGTTCGCAGATCGGAATACAACGGCGCCATAGCAATTAGATACTAGCTGGAAACTGTGTGGACAAGCAGCTTGAATATCGGCTTCCGAGTTAAGTCGTACGACAGAGTTCTTCTGCTCTTGGGTGAAATCTCGCATCACAATTGTCATGATGGCAAGAATAGCGAGGGAGTCGGTGCCATTTGTCGCGTCAATATAAACGAGTCTATTGGAGGGAGGGAAAACGTCGGCCAATTTATATACTGACACTGTCGAGCCCAAGCCAAGCTATATTTACGGTTAGCGCGACCTGCATGAGACAGCAGACGGTTGGGAACGCACCTTGTTGTCTGGCGTGAAGATACCAGGCGCCTATGGAGCCGATGAGCCCCAGTCGATCAACAGGCACGAGGCACTCACATTCGCCATAAACACAGCAAACAACACTGGAAGGGCAACGCATCGAAAAATGTTCAACTTGGGAGCTGTGAGCGATCGACGGGACAAAGTGAACAAGGCAAACGCACGATATAGTGGTTCGAGAGCACGATAACATTCTTCCGACAGAGCGCAAACAGTTGGCGGAACCAGATCATTACAGTTTGAAAAGTAGACTCCTCCGTATGAGGTCGAGCAAAGGGAGAAACATAGCCCGTGTCCATTTTGTCGCGTATGGGGCTGTGGTGCGCCCGAAGCGCTCGTTGCGCGGGGAGACCGGGCGAACTACCAATTAGCAAACACCGAGAAAGAAGAGACGCGTTGGGGAGTTGCAGTAGCAAACAGAAAGCAATAGCAGAGATCAGCGATGGAGTTTACTTCGCATCCGTTCACGAGTAGAGTTTCGCTTGACGAAGTCAGGAGTGGGAGGCTTTGGTTGCCAATTCAGGACCGAACAAGCCGCGTGTATAATGTCATCGTAGGTTCTGCTCTCCACCTCCACCAGTCACTGTATAAAGCTCTCGAAATTCCAGTCTATCCTTACGCCTTTCACGTAAACTAGCTGGTACGCATGAGACAATTCTTTTCTACGATTTTTAATGCTAACCCAATTTCATCGATTGTAGCCACCACATAATCACCATGTCTACCTCCAAACCATCTCACCCAACCGCTCGCAAGCCCCGCGGCCCAAGACGTGCTAGAAGAGCTCTCGCAGACTCGGACGATGAGGTCGCGCGTCTTGCTCACTCCTCCGATTCTGGTCACTCGACCTCGAATTCGGATGCTTCAGATTCTGAGACTGCCAGCAGCTCAGACGACGAGCTCAATACCCCTGCGGCCCCCGCAACCGCAACCGACCACTCTGTATCTCCCCCATCCCGTCGTACAAACCGCAAGGTCAACGGGGGGCGTCATAAGCCTGTCACCAGTACTCCCGATGTGCCCTCGATCATGCCTCCCTCGCTCATTCCCCCCCAAGCCGACTGGGCTGACCTAGTCGCTCAGGACGATGGCATACCTACTTCGAACCCTCCTATTGTCGATTTTGCCGATTTCATCTCTGGGGGCGCAGACGCTATTGTTGAGGTTGGACCTTCCCAGACCAATGACAACAATACAACGGAGCCAGATGCTGACTACACAGCACCCGGCGCCGAGCGGGTGCCATCCGATGGACGCGGCCGATCTAAAGGACGCGGGGCAAAGACCCACCGCCAGGTATACCTCGAGCGCCTCGCTGAAGACCCATCTTTCATTCCGCGTGTGGGTACCTTCTGGGGCCATGACGAGCGCCTGCTTGCTCCAGAGCTGCGAGGCATGTCCGAATGGTGGAGGGGTCGCTGGAATGGGCGTGGACGTGGCGTGAATGCGAGGGGCAGAGGGCGTGGTCACCAACGAGGGACAAGTGGAACCGAAGGACCAGTTGACGCTGGGGTTACCGAGAATGGTTCTCAGGCACCAGAGGCTCCCCCGGCACCCTCCCCTCCCCCTATCGAACGCGCGTGGGTTCATGATGGATTCGAAAAGATGAGGGAGCAGGAACAATCACACCTGATGCGGGGCGGCTCGCGAGCCCGAGGCCGTGGGCGCGCGCGCGGAAGAGGCCGCGGTGGGATTGCACGCGAACCAGAACAGCTGTGGACCAAAGCCCCCGACACCCATCTTCATGTCGATCCGTCCACGCGACCACAGTTTCCTGGTCAAGGCCGAGGTGTCAAGGTCTACATGCCAGGCCAATGGAGACCGACGATCGTACGACTTGCACAAGGCGCCGCTTCACCTTCCTCTTCGACAGCTGTCATATCAAGAAAAGAGGGACCTGGTGCCACTGAAATTGTTGTCAAGCTTCCGGGTCAACAAGCCAAGGTTATTCCTGTCGTGCCTGCACCGGAAAGCAAACCAGCGCTTCCAGAAGACCCGGTGACAGTGCTACCTTTGCAAGAGGCCCCCCAGACTGTCGTTGCTCGACTCCCTGGTGTCACCGGTGCTGCCAATGGCGCGACAGGACGTACAGAACCAGCGTCCGCACCCCTGCCGACTTCGCCGACTCCCAAAGGACTTGCCAGCACCGATGCTCCCCTGCGACCAACCAGCGCGGTGCCCGCTCAGCACCCTGGCAAGCAGTCCTCGACGCAAACTGGAGCCTCCTTGAAACCTGCACCGCGGGCTCCCGCCCACGGAAGGACTCGAAGCCAGCTAGACGCTGTTGCATTCGCACGAACGGTAGTGCCGGCTGCGGAGTCCACACCGCTGGCTTTCGGTTCTCTGCCTACCCCAGCCGCTGCACCTGCTCCTGAAATTATGCCCCAGCCTGCACCGAAGCCGGCTCCATTTCCAGTTCCGGCACCGGCACCAGCCACTCAGGTGCCCCCTGCCGAAATGCCAGCCCTTGCGATTACGGTCCCCGCTCCAGTCGTTCAGGCGCTGCCCAACCCCATCGCGTCCTACACCCCTCCGCCCCCCAGCGCGTATACTTCGCACAACCCATACGCTTATGCTTACACGCCATTGGATGGCGCTGCATATTACTCCACTGCGACACCACCTCCACCCCCACCTCAGCCGCACATGTACTATCCTGGAAATAATTTCTTCGCCCCACCCCGCCCCAGCGGCCCAGTTTCCATCCGCGCTCCTGGCGAGAGCATAGAGGAAAGTGCGAGCCGTGCAGTTCCTATGCCTACGATGTGGAACTATTACTCTCACAATTCTTATTATTCTCCTTCTGGTACGCCTTACCCTCCGCCTCCGCCTCCACGAGGATACTATCCTCCTGCTCATGGGGGCGAGTACGCTGCTGCTCAACCTTCAGAATACACTGGAATGTACGATGGATATGCGCCTGGTGCTGTGTACTATTGATTTCTGTATGACCTTATGCAAACCTCTTGGCTCATCTCCCCACATGTGTTCAAGACATATTGTACCTTCAGCCTGTTTCTCTTCCTGTGCGTAATCATTAGCTTATGAATGCCATGACTCGTTGATGAGCGCCAAGTCTGCTGAGTCATTCGAGCGAGCCATAAGCTGTGCTTGCCGACGGTCAAAGCCTCTGCCGGACCACACCAGCCACCCTTGACCCGTCTTGCTGTAGCGCAAGCCCCGCCCCAGCAACCCATATAACTCGCCCTACGAACCCAGCTGGATACTTTGCTACATAGGTAATGGTCGTGTGGCTTGGTCCACTTGGCGACAACCATGATTTGTTCGACTGACACTTTGCGCTCTCCCCTCTGAGTTTAGCCAGCAACTGAAATCACACCCTCACACTCCCTTCGCACCCCCAATCCCCCGACCCTCACCCGGAACAGTATGGCGTTCCCGCTCCAAGCATTCCCACTCCAACAACCCCAGGCGGCGCCTGCGCAGAAACAGGCGTTTGCGCCAGACTTGTCGGTGCGGCTGATTTGCCCCGAGTGCAAAGATCCGAACCCGAAAATTGTCGAAGAGTTTGGGAGCGGAGATCTCGTATGTGGTGACTGTGGGCTTGTGTTGGGGGATCGGATCGTGGATACAAGAAGCGAATGTAAGTCTCCGGCTAGCTGCTTGCTGACGAGCACTCTCTGACATTTCCCCTAGGGCGTGTAAGCAACTATATTGTTGACATGAATACATGCACTCAGCGTTTTGTAGACTTTTGCCAACGATGAGGGCGATGACCCGTCCCGTGTCGGAGCAGCCACCAACCCCCTCCTCGAGGGCATCGAGCAACTCGATACCGTTATTAGCTTCAAGGACGGTGGATCAGGCATGGCCAAGGAGCTCCAGCGAGCCGCCGCGCGAGGTTCGGTTGGGAAGAACGAGCGAAATATGATGTCCGCGTTCCGCGACATCTCTGCCATGTGCGAGTCCATCTCGCTCCCCAAGAACGTATCCGACACCGCCAAGCAACTGTACAAGCGTGCGGAAGAGGAGAAAATCGTGCGCGGGAAGAGCGCGGACGCAGTCGTCGCATGTTGCATCCTCATTGCGTGTCGCCAGGCAAACGTGCCCCGAACGTTCAAGGAGATCCACCAGTTGACACGGGTTCCGAAGAAGACACTCGGACAGTGCTTCAAGGCGTTTGAACAGGCGTTTGATCTTTCGCGACCCGCGCCGGCGGATGGGACTGATGGCAGTGGTCCTTCGGGTGGCACATCTGCGGAGAATCTGCTCAACCGATACTGCAACCAACTGGACCTTCATGCGTCGGTCGACACGGCGTGCAAGGAGGTCATTGTCGCAGCGCGGAATCACGGAATCGCGGACGGTCGCAGTCCAATTTCGATCGCTGGCGCAGCCATTTTCTTCACCTCGCACCTTCTTGGCCAGGCAAAATCTGCAAAAGATATTTGCAACGTCGCTGGCGTTAGTGAAAGTACGATCAAGCTTGTTTATCGTATCCTGTGGACAGACCGGGAAAAGCTGGTGAAAAAGGAGTGGCTAGAGAGCGGCAAGGCGGCCATGGACCGGCTACCGAATGGCGATGGGGGCCGCTGATGCTTTGGCGTTTTATTCGTGTACAATTTGCGGTACACTTTCGTACTGCTATGTGCTCATGTTCAAGTGTTGTAACAATGCATATGACGTTCCTTGCCTTCACTGGCGTTTAATGCGTGGTCCTGCCAATTATCAAAATTAGCGCCGTACGTATAAACTCCCAAAAAATTTGCCCCAACTTTCTTGCTCACCACCAGCCTTTGCCGAAGAGGGCACCGGACTCCTCGAAACCCAAGGTGAGTTCAAGTACTCGACTTCATATCGTATTGCGCCTTCACATGACGAGTGTCGTATCTTTCGGCCGCTACTGGCACCTCTTAGTCGAGACGCGTTTTGCACCGCAAAACGTGTTGATGACATACTTGACTTCTGATTCTTGCCTCTTTCGCACTCTGTTGCCTTGATTAGTGCATTGTATATTGACCAGTTGGCCTGCTAGGTATAACCCCATCAAATTAGAAATCATTTGAGTGACCTCTGCTCAGGCTCGCCTCTGTTTGTATAGCTCTACCAACTATATTAGTCTTCTTAAAGCTTAACTTATGATATACATATGTCCGTCGCCTTCCGAAACGCGTGTTTCCTTGGAACGCAAGTGCCCCACGTGTAGGTGCGTGCCGCCCGCCTTATATAGGTCGCCAGGCGAGATTTCTCATATCTGCCCCAACCTACCGTCAAGGCCCCCCTGTGCCACTGGACTGTCCTTGGCGTCGTAGAGCTCAATGTCGAAGCGTGAAAGACCAGCCGCGGAGGTCGTGGTAGCCACGGACGAGGCCCAGACCCAGCAATGCATCCAGATCCGGATAGACGGTGCGCTTGGATGTGAAAAGGCCTCCTCTCCGCCTGACTGGACATTTCTTACGCGTCGGCGCCGGTCCGGTTCTTGCCTGCAGTGTTTCACCATGAGCAAAAGTTTCCTTTAGATACAGAAATTGATGAGTAAGTTGAATTATCTCACGATCAGAAAGGACTAGCCGTACCAAATGCTTTCCGTTCGCAACTGGGCTATGTAAAACAGATACGACCAACCCGGATGTGCTACGCACTTTTTGCTGCGCTCGGTGCCAGATCACCGGCCAATGGGCACGGTCCGGATCGTCGCGAAGCCTTCTGGGTACAAGCTCAGCCGACTGAGCGTACGGAAAGAGTATCGTGGCATGCATTTCGGCGAGGATCTAGTCAAAGTACGTGATGAGTTCTTGGTTCGACTGTTGACCTTGGTGCTGGGATGTGCACCCTTGTGATTTGGCCTCCCTATGTGATTTGGCCTCCCTATGGGAGCCCATTTCGGAATCGACACAAGGACCTTTACTGACGTCTTTGTATTTATGTCATAGAGCGCGCATTCGTGAGTACGAAATGCCCAACTTTGAGGACCCCTTGCTATTCTCGTGTCGGCTGCGTTCCTTTGTCCTTCACATCTTGCCCCTTAATCTCCCGTCCGGACCTCACCCCTTCATCCAAACCCCTTTCAATCGCATCCCATTCTTCCTTGACGCTGCCATTACCCACTTTCCATCGCCCCTTTTCACCCGTACCTCCCGACTATTTGTCCCTCACCGATGTCCCAGATGGGTAATTATCGAGGCCAAGCGCGCAGGGCGCCCGGCGGAGATCTTGCTCCACTCTCAGATCCACGCAAAGGCCTTCTACAGCCGGTACGTCGGCGTCGGTAGTCCTTTGGCGACCTGTCCAGCCCCCTTTCCTGACACAGCGTTTGATCACCCCCGTTCCATGCACCCTCTACTTCCTCGTTTTACCAAATCGCGCACATATGCCCCTATCCTCGATTCTTCAATCTCCCATCGGCACATCTGCACCGTCCAGCGAGGGGTACGTCCCAGAAGGACCCGGTACGTCTGCATACACTTTAATAGTAATCCGCCTTGACTTCCGATCTTGACTTGACGTGTCGCAATTCAACTGCACCGCGACTTGTGATTATTGCACCTGTCTGCCCCAAACTTCCTTCCGCCCGACGCTCGTTCTGTCGTTCTGTCCGTGACATCGACCCCCGATTTCGGCTTACGACTCTCCTCTTTGGGTTCGCACCTGCCCGACTCGGTCTCGCGATTGCATGCGCACATCTCCGGGCGCCCACCGAACGGCCTCGCCCTCCCGCCGACTCTCCCTCCGCAAAACCCCAAACCCAAAACCCAATGACCACACACCTCACGGACTCACGGGCCCACCGGGGGTATTCGGGGTCTCGCGCTCATGCGCCCTTTGGCGGCTTACCCTCGCCCAATCCCTCAATCCCGCCCACTTTTTCGCCTCCGACGCACCCATTCGCATGTGTCGCCTGTGCGCTTCTTTTCGATTTCATTGTACTTCCCGCTCTTGACATGTGCGCCCCTGTGTCTGTCGGCAACTCACCCATCGGTCTGCCTTCTCGTCTTCTCGGTTTTCATATGACCAATCTCGACTCTTACGTGTTCCCTGGCTTGACGCTCGCTCTTTTGGGCTTGGTGCCGCATCTTGCGTCTTCCTTGCCGTACTCGTGCTCCGACGACCGTGCTTGTTGTCCTACCGGCGCGCACTTGCCCCTATAGAATTTGACGAAGAGGGTGCACCGCATCAGCGCATGGTCTGGCGAGCTCCAGCCCCTAGCGTCGATACCGATACGAACTTAGCGATCGAATCCAGCTGATCGAGTCCGGTCCCCCATCCATTTGTCTGGCCGTCGGACGGGTCAAGCCGACACGGATGAGTCTGGTTTTGGTTCTGGGCCCTTCATTGATGCGTCGTACAATTGGCTAGAAAGGCTAAATATACTTTAGGTTAGATAGCGGAGGCGAGATCAATATGAGCAAATCAATTGGAGTGATTATATACATATAATTATACCACTCCCCCAGATCGAGGTGAGATGAGACGAAAGGGGACAACAGGGTCATCGTTGGTGGATACAGTAGGCAACGGGCGGGAGAGAGAAAAAGGGCAAGGATCCTCCGCCTGGCACGTGTATGAAACTGCGGCGGGGAAACGAAAAACATAATGGTCATCACAGGTCGTAAAGGTAGGTATCGTAACACAGTCAAGAGGAATAAGACACAAAGTAATCCACAGTAAAGTCCAAGAGGATGATACCAACAAATATTGGGCGATCCAAATAGGGAACGCACATGGATGACAAAAGTTCTCGGGAGATAAAACACAGCCAAGTTTGATCGTCTATGACTACTGCGCTCCACGGCGCGCTCCAAACCCACGCGGCCCTCACTCTGCTTTCCATGGGATCGTACCAAAGACATCCCCATCGTTGGACTCCTCGTCAAACACCGGGGCAAACATCATGGCGCCAAACGCAGCTCCACCGGGAAGCTGCCCGTTGGACGAAGAAGACGAACGGCGGTCGCCGAGGTTGAGCTGCAGGCCATCTGGACCAGGGTCGGCAGAAGTGTGGTGCCATCCGCTGCCGGCGTGCATACGCATGTATCCAGTCCCGGCGTACGGACCGGGGTTCGCGATCCCAGACGTGCGCTCCTCGTACTCTTTGCGCGCAGCTTCGTAATCGAGTTTCTCACGCTCGGCCTGGGCAAGGAATGGCTGGGCGGGGGCACAAGGTTAGTGCATGTATCCACCAACATCAACAAAGACGAACCTTCTTCTCGGCATCGCTAAGCGTGCGCCACTTGGCGGCGGCGAGGACGCTCTGGCGCGTCGTCTCGGTTTCGTCGCCAAACACCTCGTTGACTCGGCCTTGATCCGCCCGGATCCACTGCAGGAACATAAAATATGCGCTGAGTGGTTTCTTCGGGGCGTTCGGGTCCTTCAAGTTGGATCGGCGAGACTTGCCGGCCTTGCGTTGAGCCGCGCGAAAGGCGTTTTCCGCCCGAATATCATCGGGGGTGAGCATCCGCTGCCATGCGGTGAGCTCGCGCTCGTATTCTTCCTTGGCGAGGCGAGCTTTGCGCTTGTAAATCTGTGGCACTGTCAGTGGAATGAATCGGGATCGATGGGCCAACTCGCCTCTTTCTGCTCCGACGTGAGTGCTTTGTAGGCGGCGCCACCGTCCTTGGCGGCCTGGGAGACGTTGAGCTTGCGCTCAGGGTTGGTGTTCTTGTAGTTCTGGAGGTACTCGGTGAAGAAGATCTGCCAAGTCGACGGAGCCTGTTTGGGCGGATGCAAACGGGATCGCAATGGCGGGGCTATAATATTAGGAGGCAAGTCATAAATGAGCAACCTAGGAAAGGCGGGTGCTATGGGAATGCGTCCATACCTAAGTCGGTGGCTCGCTCTACGTCTGGCGAGTGCTTCCGCTTGTGCGACAGATCATCCTCGCCGCCGCTGTGCGCCTGGTCGTCTGGTGTGCTAGAGCGACGGGACTTGCCGGCGGCGATCATAATTGGCGCCGGGGGTCGCGAGGGAGCAGATGTAGAATAGGGGGTGGCTATCACATGATGAAAGTGCAAAGGGGCATCGCTCTGCGCGAGAGCAGCATCGAGGGTGCTATTGCGCAGGGTGCGGGGGCTCATCGACAGGTTGGTCGGGCGACTGAGCGCGGCCGAGTGGCTCATGGCACGCATGTGGAGCGTCGGGCGAGAGGAGGGCGATTGAGCGGTCGATCGCAGATGCGAGGAGAGCGAGTGGGTGTTGGTGCGCCGAGCGGGGATGCGGACGCTGGACCGGGTGCGGGGACGGGGCTGGCCGACTGTGAACGGGTCGTTGGGCAGCGACGAGGCGAGGGGTGGCTGCGGCGAGAATGGGGGTGCGAGGCCGGGCGAGACACCAAACGAGTCGCCAGTAAGCGCGGGGCTGTCGGGCGTCTGGGGCGGATCGATCAGGCCGTGGGCGACGTCCCACGAGCTGGGCGAGCCCGAAAACGAACCGGGCTGGCCGAGGTAAAAGTTGCCGCGGGTCGGGTCGAGGTCCGAGTCGTCGAGCCCGAGCTGGTCAAAGGTGGTGTAGGCCGACATGGACTCGTCCCAGTCGAGCATGCTGGTGCGGGGGGCGGCCTGGAGCTGGGGCTGGTCGCCGAGGACGTCGTCGGGGGGACCGAAGATCATGGTATCGGAGGCGGGGGCAAAGGGATTGACAAGATCGTTGGTGCTGAGCATCGCAGCGGGCGACGCCCAGGCAGAGTCAAAGGCGGCAAAGGCGCGGGCGGCGGGCGACTCGTCGTGCCAATGGGCGGCCATGTGGCGGGGTGGCGGGCGAAGGGGGAAGTGTGTCGAGAACAACCCCCCGCCGCGCTTTAATACGGGCCAGCAGCGCACTAGCAGATTCGCCATAGCCCCTATGCAGCCGGCAGCTCGGACACTCTGGTGTGATCCCTGCGTCACGTGCTAAATCCGGAAGGAGGCGCCCCCCCGACTCTGGTCGCGTGTTTCGTTGCACTCGCACCGACCCCGGCCACCGTACCGCATGTTGCCGACGCTGTGCTCGCCAGCCACATGTACATTCATTCTATCTACATACAGCACCCCCCCCCCCCCTCAGATGACCACCACCGTCTCGCGCGGCTTGTACTTGGTGTTGTTGTATACGCTCTTGCCAACCTGCCATATCCGAGCACAATGAGATCGTCGCCCACACACCACAACAGACGCGGATGGGACGCGCTCCCGCCCCCCGGGCCTGGCCACTCGAGAATCTGTAGATCTCGGCTCGTTCCATCCACTATCAGTGTACTACCATGTGCAGCCGGTTTCTCGGCGTCTACTGCCCCGACAGGCCCGGCTGACAAGTATCCCCACATCCGATCAGCCCCTGCGTCATATATCCAGCCCGATCTCCATCCCAGCGCCACAGGAGACCCCCGCCGACCACCCCACAACCATCCACCATCCAGCCAAACACCCGGCCGCACACGTCCACATTCATCAACCTGCACGTGACCGACCCCGGACACCGCCCGCCCTAGCGAGAACGCACGCACCTCCCACCCTCGCACGTCCTTCATGATCTCGCGCTCGCGCGCCTGTGCCGCCTGCTCGCGTCGGTATGTGTCGCGGTCGCCCTCGGCTAGTAGTAGCGGGACCAGGTGAATGCGCGCCCACGCGCTCTCGCGCCGCAGCTCCCTGTACAGAACAAAGACCGCCCGGACAAAGGGACGCACAGATACAAACATGTCAGCACTCGCCGAGTCATTTCCTCATTTCCGCCATGACTCGATCATGCGGACAAACAGCGCACACAGATTGAGCGACATTGATTTCGTTGCCCGCCTCTTCTTGATTCGCCGCGCCCCAAGATAAGCGTGCAACGGCGTCCCAGACCCGGTAATCCGGGGCCGCCCTTCCAGTCGCCGCCGCCCCGATGCCCAAACTGGCTCACTTTTCGCCATCCCCGTCCGGCGACCAATCATGACCCCCGCGAGTCAAGTATCCCAGCCCGCAGCAGCGCCAAAAGGCAAAAGCGTGAAGCAAGAACACGCAAGCTCGAGAAGCGAAGCAATCCAGTCAGCTCACCTTCGCTCCAGATTCCCCTGTCCGGCTTTGTAAAACCCGTATGCGCAGACCGCCGCGACGCCCGCTAAGACAACTGCCCCGCTCGGCCCACGAAATGGAAGCGAACGCTTGTACTTGATAGGCGCAAACCCGCCGGGCGGGGGCATGTCTCTTTTTGTCCGTTGACATGATGGGAAAAATGAGCACCGAGCGCATCACAGTCCAATACCGATATGTGAAAACGGTGTGATTCGGAACGGTTAGGTCAAAGGATAGGAGACCCGTCCGCAAACAGGAATCAAGGTGTCGCACGCAGGGGGACGCAATTGGCCAAGGTGCGATCCGTGGACACGGAGTCGGGGTGAGAAGTGGGTGTGCCGCGCCAGCGATGGTCGGTTCGCAAGAGATCATCGCGAGCATCGAGACCAAGCCATATGGTGCATCGAACAGTTCGGCAAGAGTTTCCAGTTGACGGTGAAGCGGGGGGAGACAGTGAGTGGGCCCTATCGAGCGAGGAAAGGTAAATGGGGCGCACTGTCTGTATGGTACTGTCACTACATGCCAAATCGTATCGTTAGACCAAATCTCGATCTTCAATAACCTTACTATCAACACCAAACACTTACTCTTGTCCAATCTCAACAAGCGCGGTGGTCAAAAGTAAGGGTGGTTGATATTTCCAATTCATTAATCTCGCAAGATCACGGGATCACTAAAGAGCCCCCACGCCTCATTGTTCTCAAAAAAGGATTCAATATTTTAGCATGTGGGGCCATGTAACACCAAAGTTATACACACGGAATAGAATAGGAATGCAAATTCAAATCGCAATCGAAACGACAACAAGCCCCGTTGATCGCCAGCACTCCAAGGCTACTGGACAAATCGAGTCTCGGCGGACTTGCAATGCTGGCCGAGTTAAGCTTCCAAAGCCACACAACCTTCCCAGCTTCCTCTGTCGACGATAGCAAGCCAAAAACCCGAGCATCACAGCGCACTAGCCCCACGCTGGCCGGATTCAGGCGTGAGCGACCGAGGCGTCGGGAGTCCGTCCTCGTCCCTCGGACCGGCGCCCCACAGTGCCGCCCGCAGCGATTCCCGCGGTTGGGTTTGGTTTGCGAACCCCGCTAGGGGTGAGGGAGATCGGTGTAGAATAGGCGCGAGACTCGATACTCCGCGGCGGAAACGCGCTGCAAAGTCCTCTCGCGCCGCCGTCAGTTCACGACGGTGCGCCTCGATTGTCCGGTCTAGGGAAGACAGCTCGCTCGTCACTCGGCGAATTGTACTTGAGTGAGCGTGCGCATGAGCGGGGACCGGTGCAGGCGGCAGGGAGAGCGATGACGAGAGGCGTGACTCGGGCTCGTCGTCACTTGGACCGCTTTCACGTCGCGCAAAGCTCTCTGGGGGAACGTGGTTCCCACTCGCGCTTGTGCCTGCGCTGGAGCTGCCCGGTCCACTATGCACATATTCCGCCATATCCCTTGCCCTCGCACGGTCACGCAAGCGCTGTGTTTGAGACTCAAAGTCTGCGGTGCGATGACGCGGGCGAAAGTATGTTACACTGCTCGCGGACGCTGGACGCCTGACCAGTGAGTGACGAGCGATTGAACTGGTACTGCGCCCTGGCATCATGGACAGGAGGTTGTTTGGCCGAGTTGACGGCGCAGAGGGAGGCGGTGGGGACGGGAGGTCCAACGTACGATTCGGAGGAGAGAATATGAGATCCAGCGGTCTCCAATTCGACGACGACGCTCCGCCCGTCTGTGTCTCGCGCAGACTACTCCCGATGCGTGACCCTAGCGTCGGCTGGCTCGGAAACGGAAAGGTCTCTGGCTCGGTCCCGTACTCGTCCATTCCAGCATCCTCCGTCCCGTCGCTGTCCCATCCATGTGTGCCTAGCAAAAAGTCGGTTCTCCGGAGTGGGTGCGGTTGATGTGGTCCTCGGCAGGACTCGGATAGCGCAAGCAGTGCATTGGCGGTGCGCGTGGAGTGAGCAATCGTTCCATGCGAATTACCGCGGTTGGATCGGCCATTTTGGCGACGAGCTGCGTGCTCCTACCCGAGGGGTGAATTATAACTAGACAGACCGCAGTCCAGGGGAATGACGCACCTGTACCAAGATCTCGATTATGCGCTGCGTAAAGGTGTCTGTGACATCAAGAGCCTTGAGGAAGCCCGTAGTAGTTTAGCCTCTACAAGCGCCAGTGCCAGGTGAAACAGAACTCGCCTGGATGAATTGCTCATGGGTAATCCTGGGTTCTGGATTGAGTTCCGTCAGATCATCTTCAACTTTTGGTCTCCGCAGCTTGTCCACGGCGTTGTATCTAGCCACAGGATAAGTCACAAATGGTGCGCAGTGCAAACGACCTCACGTCAAACAGCGAAACTTCATGTGGAGCAGGTCATCGTAGTAGGCCGGTGACCTGTAAATAAACTTAGTCGTGGTGTGCAATAAAATTGATGTGACGCACCATTTACCCATCGTGAGCTGAAAATTGGAGTCGGTTTTGCAAAAAGGGGCTGTTGGTGAAGCAGCTCGTGGATGGCGCTGGCCGCAACGATGGAAGCTTCTGTGGCAATGTGAGCACGTAAACATCACGTGGTAGCGCGCATAGCCACACCTGCGCTTAGCCCCCTCCCCTTTGTCCTGCCGGAATATGATGCACAGGACGCTTATTTCTCGGTGCACGGCCAAACGGACTTTGTCTGTCCGGCAAAACTCAACCAAGGCCGTCGATGGACTCGGAATTCCTGTGCGCGCGACCTGGTCTGTCAAAAAGCTGCTCTCCACATACCCAGCTCCAGTCTTGTCCCATGACACCCTCGCTCATTTGCACCGACTCTCGGCGTTGGAGCCTCCCGAGCCGAACTCACCCAAGGTCGAATCATTACGGCTGGAGCTCCAAGAGCTGTTACGGCTTGTCGAAGCTGTGAAACTTGTCGACACTTCGACGCTCGGGGAGGGCGCGCACATCGACATACCAGATAGCCGAATCTGGGCCGAGGGGAGAGGGATTGACTTGAATGGGCCAGAAGCTAGGCACTTGGATGAGGCGCACGGGCGGGCACTGCTGAGGCACGCCAGTAAACATGTTGATGGGCAATACGTCGTGGAGACTGCGCCGAGAGCTCGGAGTATGAGAGCTGCCCGAGAAGAGTGAATGGCATTAGCGGGATTCGATTGTACGCGTCTCACATTGTTTTGCTTTTGTGATGCTACTCACCTGGATCTGTAGGATGTCGAACGAACATTCTGCTCGTGAATCATTCCCCACCAGCGGCTCGAAAGCGCGATGGTGTATTCCATGTTGATACCACTAAATCTAAAATGGGTATTCTGGTATTCTATCCAACAGTGTGTTGCATTGCTTTATCGCTGGAATACCTTTTGACCTCCATGAGTAATATTTGCTAGTGCTGTCCAAAAGAATAACGGGCATTGCGACGAGCCGAGAGCGAGTCGTATACCCCACTCGCTTCTTGATCACACTATTGCTCCCACATCCTCGCGCAAAGCATCCAATTGGCGACCTAAATTTACTAGCTGCTAGTCAAGTTCAGAAGGACCAATCTATTGTGCCATGCTATATGCTATATGCTGTGTCCCGAGTCTAGACTCGGACCAAATCCTCATGCCAACCATTACCAAACCAACGCTTGACCGTGAGGGGTTTGGCCAGCCACATCCTTTGTCAGTGCGCAGATTCAATATCTTCAACCGTTCCTGCTTTGGTTCCACCTGGTCAACTGTACTGGTCGTTGCAGAGCACATGCAAAACGTCGCGTCTCGAAGACTCGTGACACGCTGCCAAGCCCTCGCATGCGGGCTACCCATGCTTCGGGAATACAACTAGACGCCTAAGAATACATTCTTATCCGACGCACCGCGCGACGCATTAACGAAATCGAGTACGGCTTCCTCTTTGGTGATGCTTTGGAATCGTGACACATTCTGCTCACGGTAGGTGGGCTGTGACCGCACACTGTCACGCCACATGCTTTAGCTAACAGCTATTGCGCAGGTACCTTGGATGCCGTGGTGGTACTCTTTGAGAAGACATAAATAAACCAAGGCTCTCAATTGTCCACTACCCCCGTCGTGCGTGCGCTCCAGCCGGGGCTCACTCGGACCGGAAGTGAGCAATCGGCTAATTTGGATCGATCGGGACCCGCCGCTTGTATGCCAAGCCGATGAGTTTATTAATGACAGCAACTTGTGGACGATACTCGCGCAACACTAAGCGATCTTATGTGACCGGGACTAATTTGACTTGTATGGCAGTTTACCATGCTGCGAAGATAGCTTCAACGACTAGAGGCTTATTATTAGCTCAAGAAGCTATGTCTCCAGGACTTCGACCCGCATATCTGCCTCTCCCGGTCGTCAACGGCTTATCAGGCATGGTGCCCCCGCGCGCAAGTAGCTGGAATACCCCTTCTCGTCGCTTGTGCTTGCATCTTGGCCGTTATGTTCATGTGGACTCAGCCTGCTGCCCATATGGTGCTCCGTCGACCTTAGCATAACCCGGGTTCTCTTACTCACTTTAAATACCGCTAATGTCGCTGGGTTCAGAGTCAAGTCATTCCGCTCGTCTACCACTCTCTCAACGCTCTTCGCCATGTTGTTCTCCGTCATCTCTGCTCTCGTTCTCGGCGCCAGCTCTGCTCTGGCTTTACCCAGCCTGAACGGCACCATCCCTCGCCTATGCGGAACGGTACACAAGTACGTTGGTCGAAGTGGTACCTGGTTGTATTCCAGACTGACATTCCATTCTAGCTCTGAAAAAATTTCCGCTGCTGAAGCGCACTTTACGTCCAACAAGGTCGACGCCAAGATCAGTGCCGCTGCTGCGACCGTCAGCGTCTACTGGCATGTTATCCAGGCTGGCACCTGTAAGCTGCATCTACTAATCCAATGGCCTGTCGGATTGACCTGGTTTCATAGCCTTGACCCAGGGTAACATCCCCGACAGTCAGATTACCAACTCCATTTCGGCTATGAACACCCACTACGGCGGAACCATCACCTTTACCCTCGCTGGAACAACTCGTACTACCAACTCGTGGGTGAAACTTTGTACTCGATTTCAACGCATCATTGACCTGCATTTGAATATTTGATCAGTGACTGGTTTAACAACGTTGGCCCTGACAGCAGCCAGCAAACCGCGATGAAGACCTCTCTTCGCCAGGGTGGCGCCAACGCCCTCAACGTTTACACTGTCGGCTTCAACTCTGGTTCTGGTGCTGGGTTGCTCGGCTATGCTACTTTCCCTTCTGACTATGCAAGCAACCCCAAGGACGACGGCGTCGTCATCCTCTACTCTTCCGTCCCCGGCGGTAGCACCACCAACTACAACCAGGGCAAGAGCTTGACTCACGAAACTGGCCACTGGCTCGGTCTCTACCACACCTTCCAGGGTGGATGCTCTGGCAGTGGCGACTACGTTAGCGACACCCCTGCCGAGTCGTCCCCTGCGTCCGGCTGCCCGACTGGCCGTGACACCTGCTCCAGCACAGGCGTTGACCCGTAAGTACTCTCAGTCCGAATCTAACACATTTATTCACAATGTCCAATCCCAGCATCCACAACTACATGGATTACTCCTACGACTCTTGCATGTCCGAGGTGGGTGTCCCGAAACTGTTTTTGGATACATGCGATCTGACCTACGGCCTTTACTAGTTCACACCCGGACAAGCCACTCGCTTCAAGTCCCAGATCGCTACCTACCGTGGACTCTAAAATTATAAGCAACCCTTGTTGTATCTAGGGAATAAATGACTCTGAACGCTTCAAATTCGGCGGGCATATGCGCCGCTTCCCGGCTTCCATTTGAACTTCGACCCCTGATCAGTGCGATTTGATCAACTTCTGAGCGAGACCGAAAGCCATGTGACTCAGCAGCTGTCACACTGATCCTAGTTCAACGACGACCACATGCGCAAATATAATTTCCACTTGCGTTCTCGACTGCGTGCCTGCTTCTTGGGCAACTTGACCGCATAAGGGTGTCTTGTATGCTCCGAATCAAGGTTCTCTCGCATTAGTGAGAGAATTGAACCGTGCCAGGGCGCCACATAGCGCTCTCCCATATGACGGGCGGACTTGGCATCCAGGTCCGTGTGTTCTCAGCAGCCCACGCGTGAAGGCACACAGGAGGACAATGGCTTGAACTGCATATAAAAAGTGTCGAGGCACGTTCCCCTACCTCACCGACTCACTTGGTTCAGCTCTACAGTCACTCGTTTCACCTGCCATGTTGCTCTCCGCTCTCTCCACCCTCGTTTTTGGTCTCAGCACCGTCTTGGCTGCTCCTTACTACAACCACACTGTATCAAGGTCTTGCGGTTCGACCCCCAAGTGGGTGTCTGTCTGCGGCTCAGGGAATTGCCGTACTGATCTGAACGTAGTGATGCGTTTGTTGCCGCCGCCGAGGCTCACTTTGCTGCCAACAAGGTCTCCGCCAAGGCTGGGGTTGCTTTTGCGGCCACTATTCCAGTCTACTGGCACGTTATCCAGGCTAGCACCGGTACGTCTCTCGCTTGTTTATGAGTAAACCTAAATATACCAACACCCCTCGGTAGTCCTCGCGCTAGGCAGCATTCCCGACCCCCAGATTTCTGCGTCCATCGCGGCTTTGAACAGTCACTACTCGGGGAGTGGCCTAAGCTTCGTGCTTGCGGGCACCGACCGCACCACCAACGCGTAAGCACAAATAAGGTTATTCAATTTACCCAAGGTTAACACTCCTATTTGATAGTAACTGGTTCAACTCGGTTGGCCCCAGCACCACTTACCAAACTGCGATGAAGACTGCCCTTCGCAAGGGCGGCGCCAACGCCCTCAACGTCTACTCTGTTGGCTTCAAGTCTGGCTCTGGCTCTGGTCTCCTCGGATATGCTACTTTCCCTTCCTCTTACTCTGGGAATCCCAAGGACGATGGCGTTGTCATCCTCTACTCTTCCGTTCCTGGCGGTAGCACCCCCAACTACAACCAGGGCAAGACTCTCACCCACGAGGTCGGCCACTGGCTCGGTCTCTACCACACCTTCCAGGGTGGCTGCTCCGGTGGTGACTCTGTCAGCGACACCCCTCCCGAAGCGTCTGCTGCGTCTGGCTGTCCGACCGGCCGTGATACTTGCACTGGTGGAGGCGTTGATCCGTAAGTACCTTTTGGCTCTGGGGCTGGCAATTAAGAAACTAAAACACCTTCAAGGATCCACAACTACATGGACTACTCCTACGACTCTTGTATGAACCAGGTTAGTATTCCTAATGTTGGTTTTGTTGACCGAGTGCTAACCATCGCATTTAGTTCACTCCCGGACAGATCGCTCGCTTCAAGTCACAGATCGCTACCTACCGTGGCATCACTAGTTAGGCGAAAGAGCTGACACTAGTTGGATATATCTACCGCCAGCTCTGTCTATCTTTCTTAGGGGATCTGGAAAATGGCATTCCTTGTGCTTTATTTGCCCCGGCGTGACTATCATGCAGCAAAATGCTTGCGTCAGAGTCAAGAGACGGAACCAATTTAGATTCACAGAGCGGCAACAAATTTAAACTTTCAGGCCAATGCTCGGGAGCATATACCTAATTTGGCACTAATCAACTCGGTCTTCGCTGTGCGGCCGTGAGTTCTATTTCAAATAACATTTCATGATGGCTCATGTGATTCGGGGTCTAGTTGCAATAAACTCAACCTCGCGCCGTGGGGCCTTATCGCCTATGCACGTATCTGTCCGATTTTAATTGTAAGCTGGTCACTCCAAGCTTGCGGATGTCACACTACAGTGCGTTTTCACAGTATACTTGGCTTGAAGCACGATACCTAAGAATCTATGAGATACGGAGATGTCCGTGAGCACTTGCTACGGTGTTTGATTCAGTTCCGTAACGAGCTCCGAATTCTGCTCCTGGTTGAACTCCTTGTGCTCGGCAGCTTCTAGCATACAACTGTGATATAGTGCGCCATGTGATGATCTCACAGCTCAGGGGAACTTACTGCGGTACTCGCGCTTCTTTGCTCAAAGAGTTGGGGTGGCTGACACGTTAATCACCCTTTGGGCAAAGTAGGCGACAAGCACCTGACTATAGTGAGCTCCTGATGTGTTCGACCATGCTTGCGCCCCTGGTACTCCATGCGTGCGCAAAGCCCCCGTGGTGTGGCAGCCGTCGGGAGGCTCGGTCTCAAGTGATGTTCACGTCACATATCGACATACGAACAGCGGACTGCCGGCGGTATAAAAGCCAAATTCTTTCTGCGTCAGACACTGTCGGGTACAACTGCACTCACAGCCATTCAGCCTTGTTCGACAATGACCTACCTCCGCTTATTCGCCCTTACGGCCGCTGCCGCTGTTGCAGTTGCTCTTCCCCACAATTCGACGACTATTCCTCGCGCCTGCGGCACCTACTTATCTGATTCCGCGATCGCTGCTGCTGAAGCTCACTTTGTTTCTCACAAGGTCTCGCCCAAAGCAGGTGCTAGCACCTATGCTGCTGTGATCCCCGTCCACTGGCACGTCATCCAGGCTGGCACCGCATTGACCGATGGAAACATTCCCGACTCGCAAATCACAGACTCGATTGATGAAATGAACAAACACTATGTATCCATCTCTTTCAGACTTTGCATGGTGTCTTGCTAAATTGGTTGATTAGGCTGGGTCTGGGTTGTCCTTCGCGCTTGCTGGGAGCGAGCATACTACTAATGCGGATTGGTTCAGCACGGTTGGGCCCAAAAAGTAAGTCGACGAACTGCCCAGGAGCTCCATCAGCAGCTAATCGGTGTGTAATACAGCCCGCAGCAGACCGCTATGAAGAATTCATTGCGCCAGGGTGAGGCTAATGCCTTGAATGTATACACCGTTGGATTCGAGTAAGTTGACCTGAAGTATGAGTGGTGTTTGGTGTTGAGTGTAACAATTTCTAGATCGGGTGAAGGTGAAGGTCTACTAGGGTAGGTCCAATGCGTCAGCATCATATTCTACTCTAATTTTATCCACCTTAGTTATGCCACCTTCCCTTCTTCCTATTCAGGCGCACCTAAGGATGATGGTGTTGTCATTCTCTACTCTTCGGTCCCAGGGGGGTCGACTGACAACTACAACGAAGGTGTGTCCGGATAAGCATGGGGTTAAGTTCACTCACAATCTCGAAAATACAGGCAAGACCTTGACCCATGAAGTAGGACACTGGGTTGGTGAGTGGTGAAGCGCCAATACTACTGAAAGATTCATTGATGGCGCTTGTGATCCTGTAGGTCTCTACCACACATTCCAAGGCGGTTGCGGTGGCACTGGTAAATAGAAGCTCCAATGTCCTCGGGATTAATTATAATAGTACTCATATCGCACAGGTGATTCTGTGAGCGATACTCCGCCCGAAGCCAGCCCTGCTTTCGGCTGCCCGACTGGCCGTGACACTTGCTCCGGAGGGGGTGTCGACCCGATCCACAACTTGTAAGCCTACGTTCTGGCATAGCCTGAGCATATAATAACCAAAGACCCTACAGCATGGATTACACTTACGACTCGTGCATGTATGAAGTATGTACATTTCCAACATTTGTTAGCGTGTAAAATACTTAATTTGAGTTTTAGTTTACGCCCGGGCAGGTCGAGCGCTTCAAGAGTCAGCTTGCGACCTACCGCGGGGTCAATGTTTAAGGAATGGAAACTCCGGGAGCATGCATTCACCCGGACGAGGAGGGCTTGGTGCTTGTCCGTGGGGAGTCAAGTTTCATATTCGAAAATCTGTTTCCCAGGAGTTCGCATATTCAATCAAATTTTTTACTCTGATTAAATATCACACCTATACGAGAAGATCCAACCCGGCCTGCCACTGGAGCATTTCGCCTGGCAAAAGCGCTGGACTAGGGATCAACACGGTACGCGGTAAACCGGATGCGGCCACGGTGGCACTCGTGGTCAGGTATCCGGGCAGGACC